>QANY01000734.1:48579-251142 GCA_003255025.1 Datisca glomerata
CTGGTTTCTTCAAAAGATGTTGGCATATTGTGGGCAAAGATGTTACTAAGGCTGTTTTGGAGTTTTTTAGCTCTCAATCATTATTGAAACAGGTTAACTCTACTGCCATTGCTCTTATATACCTAAGGTCCCCAATCCTTCTAAGGTTGGTGACTTTAGGCCTATATCTTGTTGTAATGTTGTTTATAAATGCATTTCTAAAATGCTTGCTGATAGACTTAAAAGAGTGCTCCCTGATCTTATTAGTAGCAACCAGACTGCTTTTGTGCCAGGGAGGAGAATTGCTGACAACATCCTCTTATCTCAAGAGCTGGTTAGAGGTTACCATAGGCCTTCTAATAGTCCCAGATGTGCTTTCAAGGTTGACATAAAAAAGGCTTATGATAGCTTGAATCGGGAGAGTATCGGGAGAATCTTTGACTGCTTGGGGTTTCCTGATCATTTCCCTAACTGTGTGATGGAGTGTATCTCCTCTCCTTCTTTCTCTATTGTGGTAAATGGTGAGTTGACTGGCTACTTCTCTGGTGCTAAAGGGCTTAGACCGGGTGATCCTATCTCTCCCTATCTGTTTGTGTTGGTTATGGAGGTTCTATTTGGTATTCTCAAGCATGCTTCTCATAAAGCGGACTTTGGCTATCACTGGAGGTGTAAGGAGCTTGGTATTGTTAACTTGTGCTTTGCTGATGATCTCTTTATCTTCTGTAAGTGTGATATTACTTCTGTTCAACTTATTATGGAGAGCTTAAACTTGTTTGAGGCCATGTCTGGTCTTCAACCTAATCTACAAAAAAGTCAGATTTTCATGTCTGGGGTCCATCCATCCACTTCTCAAGCAATTCTGGACTTGTGCAATTTCAGCATTGGAGAGCTTCCTATGAGATACTTGGGGGTTCCTTTGATTTCCTCAAAGCTTAGAAAAACAGATTGTATCACCCTGGTAGACCATATCACTGCTAGGGTGAAGTCTTGGGAGTCTAACTACCTTTCTTATGCTGGAAGATTACAGTTGGTTAAACCCGTGCTCTATGCTATTTTTCAATACTGGGCTGGCTTATTTATTCTTCCCAAGAGATCTTGAATATGATTCAGGTGGTTATTAGGAATTACTTGTGGAACGCGTCAGCTGTTAAGCATTCTGGTGCTAAAGTGGCTTGGAGTGAGTCATGCCTTAATAAGTCCCAAGGAGGTTTGGACCTTAGAGATCTCTGTCTAGCAAATGAAGTGGCTGTGGCTCAGCATTTCTGGTTTCTGGTCTCTTTGGATAAAGCTTCCCTTTGGAAGGATTGGTGCAAGTTTTTCTTGATCAAGAAGAGCTCTATCTTCTTGGTTGCGCTTGCCACTAATCCTGGAGTTGGAGGAAAATTCTGAAAATCAGAGACAAGTTTGCTGGGTATTGCAAAGCTCTTGTGGGAAATGGTGAGCAGATTTCTCTTCTTTTGGACCCTTGGCACCCTTTGGGGGCTCTTTCTCAATGGTTTGGTCCTATGATTATTTTTGGTACTGGTTGAGATTGAACTACCAAGGCGAGCTCAGTGATCCACAATGCAGCTTGGAACTGGCCTATTTCTAACTCCCATGAGCTTATCAAAATTAGAGAGGTCCATCTTCCCCCTCCTAAAGAGTCCTATTTGGACTCTTGGATTTGGACTCTTTCTCCCTCTGGTCTTTTCTCTGTGGGGCACACTTATAGGAAACTGGCTCCACCTGGTTAAAAAGTGAGATGGGCTCTTCTTATTTGGTTTAAGAAGCATATTCCCAGATATAGCTTTATTACTTGGCTTGCTGTTCTTAATAGGCTTGCAACTACTGATAGATTGGCTGCTTGGACCTCCTCTCCTGGGTCTTACAATGTTAGTAGTTGTGTTCTTTGCTTGCATCCTTTGGAATCTTCCGAACATCTGTTTGTTTCTTGCCCTTATTCTAGCTTTATTTGGCAGAATTTGGTTGGTTTATGTGGCTTGGTGTCTTCTCCTAGGAACTAGAATCAACTTATCTCCTGGCTCCTTGTGAAAGTTAAGAAAGCCTACTTCTTGGGCCTTATGTTGAAGCATATGTTCAGCTCATTTGTCTACCATATCTAGAGAGAGAAATAATCGAGCCTTTGAAGGCAAAATGAGGGACAAGAAAGTGGTCTTGGCTTGCATTACAAATGCCATTAGAGGTAGAATTTGAGTCTTAAAAGCTTTTCTGTGACTGAGGATAACAAAACCATTCAGCTTGCCTAGGGATTGAATGCTTCTATTTTTGACAATTAAGCTTGGTTCTTCTGTTTGTTTAGGCTGTTATCTCTGGTAATCTTCTGTTAGTGTTTGGGTGCCTCCTTCTTGTATGTTGGTTGGTTCCTTTTGCCTGGGGTATGCCCCTTGTATTTTTGTATATTTCTTCTTCGGTTTATACAAATTTTGAATTTATCGAAAAAAATGTCCCACTGGGTCTTCTGACTCCTTATGGCACTAGAAGAACCTAAAATGACTGCAACACTCCAAATTCATATCCCAAATGTCTTTTGGGTGTTAAAAGTTAGTTCGAGTACATGTCATTCCCAAAAGATCAAAGTTCAGCCAAGTTCATCTAGTTTGGGCCTAGACACTTCCCATCGGGTCTTTTTGATTCCGCATGGCACTAGAAGCACCTATAACGACCGCAACACTCCAAATTCTTATCTCAAACGTGTTTTTGGAGTCGAAAGTGAGTTCGCATACATGACATGCCCAAAAGATTCAAGTTGAGCCAAGTTCATCTAGTTTAGGCTGAAACACATCCTGTTGGGTCTTTTTGACTCGGTATGGCACTAGAAGCACTTAAAATGACAGCAACACTCCAAATACTTATCCCAAATGTGTTTTGAGTGTCAAAAGTCAGTTAGAGTACATGACATGCCTAAAAGATCCAAGTCGAGCCATGTTCATCTCTTTTGGGCCTAAACACATCCCATTGCGTGTTTTTGACTCCGCATAGAACTAGAAGCACTGAAAATGACCAAAACACTCAAAATTATTGACCTAAACATGTTTTGGGTTTCAAAAGTCAGTTCAAGGACATGACATGCCCAAAAGATCCATGTTTAGCTAAGTTCATACAGTTTTAGCCTAAACACATCCCGTTGGCTTTTTTGACTCCGTATGGTACTAGAAGCACCTAAAATGACCTCAACATTCTAAATTCTTATTCAAAATGTGTTTTGAGTGTCAAAAGTTAGTTCAAGTACGTGTCATGCCTAAACGATGTAAGTTGAGCCAAGTTTGTCTAGTTGGGGCCAAAACACGTCCCATTGGGTATTTTTGACTCCATATGGCTCTAGAAACACCAATAACGATGACAACACTCCAAATTCTTATCCCAAACATGTTTTGGATGTCGAAAGTCAGTTTGAGTACATGACATGCCCAAAAGATCCATGTTTAGCCATGTTCATCTAGTTTGGGCTGAAACACGTCCCATTGGCTCTTTTTGACACCGTATGGCACTAGAAGCACCTAAAACGACAACAAAACTCTAAATTCTTATCCCAAATTTGTTTTAGGTGTCAAAAGTTAGTTCGAGTATATGATATACCCAAAAGATCCATGTTTAGCCATGTTCATCTTGTTTGGGCCTAAACACTTCCCATTGGGTCTTTTTGTCTCCGTATAGACCCTGAAGCACCAAAAATGACCAAAACCATAAAAAATTATTAATCCAAAAATATTTTGGGTATCAAAAGTCAGTTCAAGTACATAACATACCCAAAAAAAATCCAAGTTTGGCCAAGTTCATCTAGTTTTGGCCATAACACTCCAAATTCATATCCCAAACTTATTTTGGGTGTCAAAAGTAAGTTCGAGTACAAGATATTCCCAAAAGATCCAAGTTTAGCCAAGTTCATCTAGTTTGGGCATAAGCATGTCCCATCGGTTCGTTTTGACTCTATATGGCACAAGAAACACCTAAAATGACCACGGCACTCCAACTTCTTATCAAAAAAGTGTTTTGGCTGTTAAAACTCAGTTCGGGTACATGATATTCCCAAAAGATCCATATTTAGTCATGTTCATCTAGTTTGGGCCTAAACTCGACCCATTGGGTTTTTTTTACTCCGTATGTTACTAGAATCATCTAAAACAACCAAAACACTCCAAATTCTTATCCCAAACTTGTTTTCGGTGTCAAAAGTCAGTTCCAGTACATGACATGCCCAAAAGGTCCAAGTTTAGCCATGTTCATCTACTTTGGGCCTAAATACGCCCCATTGGATCTTTTCGACTCTATGTGGCACTAGAAGCACCTAAAAAATCATAACACTCTAAATACTTATCTCCAACTTGTTATGGGTGTCAAAAGTAAGTTCGAGTACATGTGATGCCCAGAAGATCCAAGTTTAGCCATGTTCATCTAATTTGGGCCCAAACACGGCATTTTTTTCGGTAAATTAAAAGATTGTATTAACTGAAGAAGATACTTACAAATATATAAGGGGCAAACCAGAGGAAACCAAGGAAAACAAAGATTAAGTTGGGACCAATCTAAATATAGATTGGAACCGACGTAACCACAAAATCAAAAACAGAAGCATTCAACCCCCAATCTAGCTGAATGCTTTTGTTCTTCTCAATCACAGAGAAACCTCTAAGACTCCAAAATCTACCCCTAATTGCATTAACAATGGAAGCCAAGATAGCTTTATTGTCTCTCAGCCTACCCTCAAAACTCTATCATTTCTCTCTCTCCAAATATGGTAGACAAAGGTGCAGAACATAATCTTCAGCAAAAGCCTCAAAAGGTCACCAATCTTAGCTTCCACAAGAAGCCAAGTGATTAAGTGATTCCAATTCCTAGGAGAGGAAACCAAACCACACCAACCAACCAAACACTACCAGATATGATTAGAGAAAGGGCAAGAAACAAACAGGTGCTCAGAAGTTTCCACAGGATGCAAGAACACACAAGAAATAATGTTGGGAGCCCCAGAAGTGGAGGTCCAATCAGACAATCTATCTCCAGTTGTAAGCCTATTAAGAGCAGCAAGCCAACCAATTGAGCTATATCTAGGAATGTGTTCCTTAAACCAAATAAGAGGAGCCCATCTCACTTTATCACAAGCTCGAGCGAGAGCCGTATAAGTATGCCCCATAGAGAAAAAACCAGAAGGAGAAGGTGTCCAAAGCCAAGAGTCCAAAGAGTGTTCCCTAGGAGGGGGAGAGGGACCTCGCTAATAGTGATAAGCTCATGGGAGGGCTTTATAAATTGCCAGATTATCCTTACAAACTAAGAGGATGAATCTATCTTATGAAAGAGCACAAAATGCTGGATTTGGCTTTATAGTGTAGCCTATCATACAATGATTGTAAATAGTTTGCCTGAATATAAGCTCGGAAGTCCAGCGGCAGGCTGCAAGGTGATACTCTAGTAGTGGCCAGTGAGATGCCCTCAGTGGATATCCGAACCACCTGCGAAAAACCAGAGCCATAGCAAAACAAACACAATGTAGCCCATGAAGATGCTCTAAGTGAAATGTAGCAATGCACCAAAGACAGCATAGTGTAAACTAGCACCAAAAGACTAAAACTTAAATTAGTGAAGTGCCTTTATAGCATAGAGAGAGCCCTTTCAATTACAAAGAGAGCAAATAAAGCAATATAGACATAAATAAACTTCAACGTGGGGTCTTCTTTTGAAGGTGAGATTTGTGCCCGAGAGACCATGTGAGTGAGCAGCAAGCCCCTAGCACCTACAAACAACCAGAGCCATTGCAAAACAAACGCAGGAACACTCCAAAGGAAGCCTAAGTGAACTATAACAATGTAACAATGGTGAGAAAAGCCCAAATAGCAAAGGATAACACGCATAACCATAAAGGGGAAACCATATCCATTACAAAATAGTACATAGCAGCACCAAAATGAGGCCCTAGGTAAATGCAGAAATGTAGCTAAGGGGAGGGAAAGTGAGAAGGGAAGAAATGGGAGTGGGAGGGGAAAGGGGGTGGTAGGTGGCGGGGGTGTCGGGGGGAGGGGTTGGGGCTTTATCTCAGCCCAATTACAATACAAAATCTATGAATCTGAATCAAAGATACTAGGTTGGAGCTTTCAAGCATCCTTAAGGGAGATCCCCAAATTGTCTTCTTTAGACCATTTGGCATAGAAGAGCCTTCCTCTAACATTGTCTTTGATAAGCTTCTCAATAATTGACCTATCCCTCATTTTTCCTTCAAAGATTCTGGAATTTCTCTCTCCAATTGAAGTAAACAAATGAGGAGAAGATGACCCTAAGTAAGCAGGCTCTTAGATACTTCCCTTTACTCCAAACAAGTAACCAAGAGATCATTGTATCCAATTAGAAGCTCTACAAGATAAAACACATTTTCTCATTAGGGAGTCCCAAACTGTCTTAGCGTATTCTTATTCAATGAAGAGGTGGGAATAAGATTCAACATGACCAACAAAAAACACACAATCTAGCATGCTACCAGCTGGAGGATTGTTCCACAGAGTAATTTTGTCCATAGTGGCTAGCTTGTGAAGGATAGCAAGCCAAGTGATAAAACTACACCTTGGAATACTGTATTTAAACCATAGTAGTCTTGCCCATCGTACTTTAGGGTGGCTAAAATCTTATAGGTATAAGAGGAGGAGAAGAATCCTTCGGGCTGGGAGCCAAGCCCAAAAGTCAGGTCTAGCCACTTGAGGTAAAGGGAGTTGGATATTTCTAAGTTCTATAAGCTCAACTTTATTGGTTGTAGGCCAGTGCCATTGTCCCTTACTTTCGAGTCAAGTTTCCATGCCCTACCTGACAAAATGTGTTGCCCAAACTTGGCCAGCAAAGGACCTAAGGGGTGCCAAGAGTCAGTCAAGAGGTTAATGTCCCTACTATTACCTATAGAAGCTTTGCAAAAGGGCAGGAATTTACTCCTACACTTGAGAATCTTTCTCCACACCCAAGATGGGTTAGAAGGGATTGGAGCTATGAATATGGTGCTTTTCCTTTAAGGTAGACTTGGCACCAATTTTCCCATAATGAGTGCTTCAATATCATGATTAAAAACCATAGGTGCTTTGCCACTGCCACCTCGTTCGCTAACACCTACTCATTAAGACCCAAACTTCCTTGGCCCTTATCGTAGCATATATCAACCCAAGCTACCTTGGCACCAGTGTGCTTACTGTCTTCCCCATTCGACAAGTAGTTTCTAAGAGTGTCTTGAACCTTTTTTACCACATTCTTTGGCAGAATGAAGAGCCCTGCCCAAAATTAGAACATTGCCATTAACACTGATTTAATGAGTTGTAACCTCCCTGCATAACTAAGAAATTTGAAATCCCAAGACCTAATTCTCTTTGTAATCCTATCAACAAGTGTGAAACAGTAACTTTTGCATAATTTTGAGGTGATCAAGGACATGCCTAAATATCACATTGGCAATTGTCCTAGAGGCAAGCCCAATGTAGACTGAATATCAACTTTGGCTCTTTGGCTTGTTCGGTTGGAGATCTGAAATGCATTGAAAGAGCTCTAGGGTGTCTTTAATGGTTTGTACTGATTCCTTAGTCCCTTTGCAGAGTATGCGAAAATCATCAGCAAAGCAAAGGTTTACTATCCTTTAGCTTCTCACATCTCCAATGGTACAGAAACTCAGCATGTGAAGCTGCAAATTATAGTAAGCCAGTAAGGACCTCCATGATAATCACAAATAGGTAGGGGAGATGGGGTCCCCTTGCCTAATACCTGAAGTAGCCACGAAGCTCCCCATTTATCTTTATAGAGTAAGAAGGAGAAGAGATGCACTCCATTATCCGAAAGATGAAAGGATCTAGGAAATTGAGCCATTGTAGAGCTTTCCCAATTAAGACCCAATTCACACTGTCATATGCTTTCCTTTAAATCCACTTTTAATGCACACCTTGGCATTCCCAAAGATCTATGATAGCTCCTAAGAAGTTCTTGTTAAAGGAAGATATTGTCAGCTTTCCTTCTTTCAGGAATGAAAGCACTTTGATTATGAGATATGAGACTAGGGAGCAATGGCTTCATTCGTTCAGTAAGGATCTTGGTAATGCATTTATAAATGACATTACAGCTAGAAATGGGTCTAATGTCACCAATGGAAGTGGGATTGGGGACCTTAGGAATGAGTTTTCTAGTGGGGTTAGAATTTCTGCTTGGAATAGGTTCCTTCTTGAATTTTTTGAGGTCACCACAGTCCAAGGTTCCTCATTAGGGAGAATAGGTGGGTTAGGGTCAGTGGGGGAATCGGGAATTGATCTAGGGGTGGGAAACCGGTCTGATGGAGAGAGAAAGGGGTGGGGTGAGCGGTTGGGGTGGTGGGGGTGGGGTGAATGGGTTTGGGGGAGACGGGGGGTTGATGCTTTTGGGTTGGGTTTTCGCTTGTCATCACAATTATGCCAAAATATGGAGCATTGTTGGCATCTTTTAGGAAAACCTTCATAGTCCACCTTAATCATAATCAGATTCCATCCTACGATACCCAAATCAACATTGAAATAGTCCACCAATCTTGTTTGGACACTAATTTCAACACATACTCTTGCAAAATCCTTTTTTAACTCCTTTGGCAGTAGGAGAATCAGTGTATAAAGGTTTTCCAACAGCATTAACAGTTGAGAGAAAGCAGAGAGAGATGGGGGAGGGAGAGAGTTAGTGAGAACGAGAGAGAAAGTGAGCGAGAGAGGGAGGGAAGTAGGGAGTGAGAGAGAGGGAGAGAGAGAAATAGAGAGTTAGAGAGAGAGAGGGAGAGAGAGAGAGAGAGGGAGTGAGAGACAGAGAGAGAGAGAGAGCGAGTAAGAGAGGGGGGGTAGAGATAGATAGATATCAAGCTAATCTTACCCTAACCATGGGTGAGCCTTTGACTAGTGATCAACAAGGTAATTTCCCTGAGTATAATGATGTGTTCCAAGATCTTGAACTTTATCCTTTTACGCAAGGAATTAGTAGAGAGATCCCTCCCCCTCTCCCTTTGGAGAACAATGGTATCTATGAGAAACTTTGTAAAGCTGGCCCAACAGTAACCCTACTCCTAAGGGATCTTGGGCTGAAAAAGTTAAGCAAAATCAGGGGAAAAAGCTTCACTTGGCTTATGAAGAAACCACAATATTTGAAGAAGAAAGAATTACAGTCATGCTACTAGGTTGCATATCCAAAGAAAGCTTTGCAAAATGGGGAAGTTGTCTTGTGGGCATCTTTGTGGATAAGTCCTCTCCTTTGCATTTGGTTAAGACTATTTCCATGCAATTATGGGGCAAAAAAGGTTTAGTTGAGGTCTCAACCAACAAGGATGTCTTCTTTTTCAAATTTGACTCTATTGAAGCTAGAGATGCTGTTCTTGAAGCTGGACCTTGGTTCTTACTTGGTAAGCCCATTATTCTACAAAAATGGCAGCCTAATGTCAAATTTTGCAAGGAGAAGGTCTCTAAGATCCCTATTTTGGTTAGGCTCTGGAATGTTCCCCTTGAACTAAGGTCAGTAGTGGCCTTGGGGCACATTGCTAGTGCTGTTGGTACTCCTCTCTATACTGACCCGTGGACAGCCAAAGGAGATAAATACGAGTATGCTCAAGTTTGTGTGGAAATCACTACCAAAACTAGGGTGGTTAAGCACTTTGATATTGATCTTGGATTGGATGGGTGGTTCCCTATAAATGTCCAAGTTGAATATGAAGCTCTACCTAAAAGATGCCACAAGTGTAACATCTTTGGCCATGATTGTAATGCGGTTCACTTAGTCCATAAACCTAAACCTTCCCTTCCCCCTGAAGCCCCTAACCAACCAGATACTCCCCCCTCCCCTCCCCACTCCCCCAAAGAGATCTCATCTCCATCTCCCAGACCCACCAAAATATCAACCCACAAGCTCCCTATAATTCCCATTGCCACCATTAATCCCCCCATCTTATCCATTACCACTCCCACTAAATCTGATTCAGGAGAAGGATGGACAGTGGTCACAAAAAAGAAATTTGGGAGAAAGTCTCCTTTAGCAGATAAAAGCTTAGCTATTGCGCCAAGTTTCAATGATTTCGAGCGTAGTTCTTTGGATAGCCCTATAGCCATGCTCCCACCCAAAGAAGAGGCTTCCCATTGTGAGGAGGAGATGAACATGGGTACTAATGAAGACAATGAGTCCCTCACCCCTGTGGCTCCTAATTCTGTGGGCCAAGATTCTAAGAGCTCCAAGAAGCAACTGAAGAAGAAAGGGAAAGGTACCCCTCACCCTAGTAAGGTGAAGGGGAAATTGGTTATCAAAGGTGGGGTAACCCACTGCCCAATCCATCTATGATTAATCTTGCCACATGGAATGTGAGAGGCTTCAATAGTACTCTTAAGCAAACGGAGGTCAGGAAGTTGTGTAGAGACTTCCAACTGAATTTGTGCTCTTTGGTGGAAACTAAGGTGAAATTCCCTAAGTTTTCTTCAATTTCTCAAAGTGTGTTCCCTAATTGACAGATTCTAGCTAATTATGATTTTTCTCAAGGAGGGAGGATTTGGGTTGCTTGGGATCCAGAAATGCTTGAGGTGGAGTCTATCTTTAGCTCCAATTAGACTATCTTGTGTAAAATCACTTTAAGACTCTCAGGGATGGTTTTCTTTGCTTCTTTCGTGTATGCTTCAAACTCTAGCTCTGAGAGAATTGAGCTTTGAAACAGCCTTGTTCAGCACCATGGAAAGTGTGTTCAATCCCCTTGGATTATCACAGGTGACTTTAATGAATCTTTACACCCTAATGAGAAGGTAGGAGGCAGGTTCGAATGGGACACTGGAATGAGGAAGTTTGGAGAGTGCTTATTCAGAATCAAAGTGGAGGACCACCCTTATAGTGGCTGCCAATTCACTTGGAGTAATCGCCATGATGATGGTACCTACCTATATCATGAAAAAATTGGATAGAGCTTTAATAAACTCTTTGTGGTTAGATTTTTTCCCTTCTTCTACTTGCACTTTTCATTCTTCGGGTGCTTCTGATCATAGCCCCATCATTATTAAGGGGGGTGGAAACAATGGCAGACCTAAGACTTGCTTCAGATCTTTGATTTTTGGATTGATAGAGAGGGTTTTTGGCCGGTGGTCGAAAGAGCATGGGGAGTTGAGGTGAGGGGTTCAGCCATGTTTAAGCTGACTTCTAAAGCTCAAATCTGTTAAGAAAGCTCTCAGGAGCTTTAATCAGGCCTCTTGCAATGATATTTTAGCTAGGGCTCAGCTAACAAGGAGTAAATTGAGTGCTATCCAAGGTGCTCTTGCTTTTGACCCTTCTAATGCTTCTCCCCAAACCGAGGAAAAATTAGCTTATAATGACTTCATTGAGCTTAGAAACGCCGAGGAGAGCTTCTTGAGGCAAAAATCTAGAGTGCAATGGCTGAGTTTGGGGGATCAAAACACCTCCTATTTTTTCCAAAAATTGAGGAAAAATAGGCTAGAGCTAAAATTAATCAGCTTGAAGATCACAATGGTGTCAGGTTGACTGACCCTTATGAGATTAGCCAACATATTGTCCAGGCTTTCATTGACCTCTTGGGCACTCCTAACATTGAAAGAGAGCTAGATTGGGGTATTCTTGACCCCATATTGCCTAAAAAGCTTAGTTTGCATCAGATTGAGCTCCTCAACCAGCCTATCACCAGAGAGGAGATAAAACAGGTGATTTTTAGCTTTAATAGCTCTAAAGCTCCGGGTCCAAATGGTTTTTAATCTGGCTTCTTTAAAAGAGCGTGGTGTATCATTAGAGAGGAGGTTATTGAGGCTGTTTTGGAGTTCTTTGGCTCCCAATCTTTATTAAAGTAGGTCAACACTACTACTATTTCCCTTATCCCTAAGGTCCCTAACCCCTCTAGGGTTAGTGATTTTAGGCCTATTTCTTGTTGTAATATTATCTATAAATGTATTACTAAGCTTTTGGCAGATAAGTTGAAGCTGGTTCTCCCAGATCTAATCAGCCCGAACGAAAATGCATTTGTTCCAGGGAGAAGAATTGATGATAAAATTTTCTTATCCCAAGATCTTGTTAGAAACTACCATAGAAAGGGTAATAGCCCAAGGTGTGCCCTAAAAATTGATTTGAAGAAAGCCTATGATTCTGTGAATTGGCATCTTATTGGCAGGATCCTTGATTGCTTGGGGTTCCCAGAAAATTTCACCAAGTGTGTTATGAAGTGTATTTCTACCCCCTCTTTCTCTATCAATATCAATGGTGAGATGAAAGGGTTCTTTAAAGGGGCCAAGGGGATCAGACAAGGGGACCCTATTTCTCCTTATTTATTTATTTTAGTAATGGAGGTTCTTTTTGGCATCCTTCATTTTGCTACCCAAGACCCTAACTTTGAGTTCCATTGGAGGTGCAAAGAGCTCAATATAGTTAATCTATGCTTTGCGGATGATCTCTTAATTTTTTGCAAAGGAAATGTGAAACCAGTCCAAATTATTAAGGAGGGTCTCCTTCTCTTTGAAGCTTTATCTGGGCTTCAGCCTAATCTTCTTAAGAGGCAGATCTTCTTCTCAGTGGTGGCTGATACTGTCCAACAACATATTTTGGAGATTATGCCTTTAACCGTGGGTTTTTTGCCTATGAGATACCTGGGAGTCCCCCCTTCATTACTTCTAAGTTGGGTAAGACTGACTGTGACTCCTTGGTTGAGAATATTGTGGCCAAAATCAGATCTTGGGAAACAAAATATTTATCTTTTGCTGGGAGGCTTCAATTGATCAAGTCAGTGTTGGCAGCAATATTTCAATTTTGGTGTGGGTTGTTTATTATCCCCAAGAAGGTCATTAAATCGGTCCAAGCAGCCCTTAGGAACTATCTTTGGAATGCTAATGAGGCGAAATAATTTGGGGCCAAAGTAGCTTGGGAGGATCTTTGCTTCCCTAAATCTCAGGGGGGTCTTGGTTTAAAGGACTTGATTCTGTCCAATGAAGTTTCAGTGGCAAGGCACCTTTGGTTCTTAATCTCAAATGATTGCTATTCCTTGTGGAAGGATTGGTGCTTCACCTTCTTAGTGAAAAAGAGCTCCATTTTTATTACTCATATTCTTTCTGCTTGCTCTTGGGTTTGGAGAAAGATTCTGCAATTGAGGGATAAATTATCTCCCTTTGCAAAGTTACTATTGGTAATGGGGAGTCTGTGAGGCTTCTTACTGATCAATGGCACCCTTTGGGGGTTCTCATTACCAAATTTGGCCCAAGGCTTCTCTCGGGTACAAGGTGGGATATTGACTCTAGAGTGAGTAAGGTGATTCGAAATGGGTGATGGAATTGGCCCTCTCCAAACGCTTTTGAGCTTATGGTGATTAGAGATACCCCCCCCCCCCTCTCCCAAGGCTCTAGTGAGGGATTCTTGGGCTTGGACCCCTAGCAAGAAAGGGCTTTTCTTTGTTGAAGATACATATAAAGCCCTTGCTCCGGATAGGGAGTGTGTGAGGTGGGCTAAGCTAATTTGGTTCAATCACCACGTGCCTAGGTTTAGCTTCCTCTCTTAGGTGGCTATCAAAGGCAAGTTGGTGACTAAGGATAGAATGGAACATTGGTCCATGCCTACATCTATTAGGCCTTCATGTGTATTTTACGTGGGTGGGAGTGAGTCAGCTGAGCACATATTTGTGGGATGCAAATCCACAAGGCCAATTTGGGACAGTCTTCTAGCTATGTGGTTTGTGCAGCACCCACTCCAACCGGTGTCAATGGATCTCCTGGCTCCTAGTTAAGGCCAAAGGTAAGTCTCTTATTAGCTCCATTCTGAAGCCTTTGTTCACAGCCTTTATCTACCATATTTGGAGGGAGAGGAACCTCAGAATCTTCCAGGGAAAAATCAGGGATGATGCTGTTTTGATCAAGGTTATGTCAGGCTCCATTAGGGATAGGCTTTGGTTGCTTAGGGATGTCCTTCCCTCAGAGATGAACCTGTCTCTCCAAGATGCTTGGGATCTCAACCTTTTGATTTTTTATCCTCCTTAGAGGCTGAGTATGTTAATTTGTTTCTTTGTATTGAGGGGTTTGGTTTGTTTTTGTAATGCGTTGAGATTTAATTGGCTTATTTTTTTTAGTTTAGATTTGTTTTGGCTTTAGCTAGCCAGACTTATCTCTTTTTTGGCTTTGTAGCTTTGTTTTTCCTGGGGTATGCCCTTGTATATTTGTTTGTATTTTTCGGGTTAATACATTTTTTTGCTTATCGAAACAAATATAGGCAAGTTTAGTTTTTCCACCATATAAGTGCTAGCCATATTAGTACAACTTTCCCTATCAATAATCATAATATGTTTATCATTTAACAAAAAACAGCATCTAAAATGACAAAACACTCTAAATACTTATCCTAGACTTGTTTTGGGTTTCAAGAGTTTGTTTGAGTACATGTCACGTCCAAAGATCCAAGTTTAGCAAAGTTCATCTAGTTTGGGACTAAACACTTCCCATTGGGTCTTTGATATGAACCTCACTGTCGTTTTGCGATGAAACCCGATATTAATGATGGTTCAAGAACCCAAGGATCGATTTTAAAGAAGAAGAAACCCGACCCATTTTCTATGATACAAAGAGAACCTTAGGTGTAAGACTTAAGACCCAAATTGATGCTTCAAAAAGAACCAAAGGTATGGTTCCTGCTACTCCCTTCTAAAAGATCACTTTGAAAAGATTAGTGTCAAACATACCTAATCAGAAAGAGTTCAATTTTCTTGATTTCCATTCCTTATAACCCATCCTGGGTTTGGAGAAACCTTCTCAAGCTCAGGAGCAAGTTTCTGCCCTTTTGCTCTATAACTATTAGAGATGGTACTACTATGAAGCTTCTTACAAAAAAATGGCATCCTCTAGGTGTCCTTTGGGCCAGATTTGGGAAAAGGCTATGGTCAGGAACTTCTTGGACTATGGGCTCTATGGTGAGTGCTGTCATTCAAGACAATCAATGGCATTGGCCAACTTGAAACACCTTTGAGCTTCTTGAGATCAGAAGTGTTCCATTTCCTCCTCCCCAAGCTCAAAGACAAGATGTTTGGAAATGGAGTTCAAGTCAGAATGGTTGTTTCTCTCTAAGTGTAACTTATAAGGCACTATCCCCTACAAGACCAACGGTTAAGTGGGAAAAAGTGATATGGTTCTCTAAATACATCCCAAGGTGCAGCTTTATCTCTTGGTTGGCTTTGCGAAACAAACTTGCCACTAGAGATAGGTTTGCACAATGGGACCAAATACCAGGGTTTTGTGCTGATTGTGTGTGTTGTGTTGGCTACCAGGAGACAAATGTGCATCTTTTTGTCAATTGTAGCTATTCAGCCAGAGTATGAGTTACACTAGTGAACAAATGTGATCTACACTGCCAGGTTAGGGATTGGGTCAGTTTGTAGATTGGATGCTAGCTAATGCAAAAGGGAAGTCAATTAAAGGAGTCCTAGTTAAGCTAGCTTTTACTGCCTTCATCTATTACATATGGAGAGAAAGAAATGCAAGGATTTTTTAAGGCAAAATCAAAGATTCCAAGGTCCTAATTGAAGCTATCTCACAATTAGTCAGATTAAGGCTTTGGGATTCGAAGTGTTTTGGCACTAATGATACTAATCTACTTTTAGTGGATATATGGTGTCTTAACCCAAGCATTTTGTAAACCTTGGCTGTCTGATAAAGCATTGGTATCCAATTTTAGTACTTTACAGATTACTAGTTTAGTTTACGTGTAAATCTTGTGCCTTTGATTAGGCTCTAATTTTTTATTTCCTACCTATGCCCCTTGTACATGTGTAAATATCTTTTGGTTTATACAATTAATTTACCAAAAAAATTTCTTCATCATCTATCTAACAAACTGTTTTTCTAGCCTTTCTTAGGGGCTATTGCCGAATTGGTTTTTCAGGGTTTTCATATTAATTCTTTGAGGGTTCGTATGCATAAAGGGGTTCTCAAGCTTATTCCTTATCATGTGTTTTAGGTGTCCAAAGTCAGTCTGAGTACATGACATGCCCAAAAGATCCAAGTTTAACCAGGTTCGTCAAGTTTGGGCCTAAACACGTCCCATTGGGTCTTTTTAACTCTGTATGACACTAGAAGCACCTAAAACTATCAAAACACCCCAAACTCTTATCCAAAACGTGTCTTGGGTCTCAAAAGTCAGTTTGAGTACATGACATGTCCAAAAGAACCAAGTTTAGCCAAGTTCGTCTAGTTTGGGCTGAAACACGTACCATTAATTCTTTTTGACTCCGTATGGCACTAGAAGCACCTAGAGAGAGAAGCTCTCCCTTCTCTCTTGAAACCAGGTGAGGGTTTTCTTTTGCTCCTCCTCCGGGAGGAGCTGAGCATAGTTTCGAAAATGGTGAATGATGCTTACTTTGAAGCCAAAACTCAGCAAGTTTCAAAGATCAGTAAGAAAAGTTCGGGCAAGATGAATTCTACGTCTCATGAAGCTGTTATAAAGTTTAATGGAGGTGGAAATTCCATGCTGGAAAACCCAGAAGTTATAGAAGGTAATTTTTTGGGTGGAGAAGCACTTTATAGTATAGCTTCCCCAAAAGTCAACAATGGTGAGTTTTTGGGTGAAAAAGAAGAAGATTCAGTTCTGGATTTTTCAGAGAATGGTGGAAAGAATGTTCTAATGGTAGGAGAAAACCTTTACGGTTAAGACAAGACCAAAGATTCAACTTTCAGCTCTCCCGAAGCTGAAAAGTTAGGGGATAATGTTACCTTGACAAAGGGTGGGTCCATAGAAGCTCCTTTTGGTTCTGCCAAGAATGTTCCTCCCCAACGTGTAAGCACCAGCTTTAATGGTGGGTTAGGTATGATGGATAATGGCTCCTCTAAGCTTGGCAGCATGCTTAGCAAAGGGTCCATCAAAGCTTTGAATAAGGTGTTTGAAGAAAAAACAAAGAATCTGCCTCCTGTTTTTCACGTGTCCAAGCAAGGTGGCTTTGTAATCCCTAATCATTCAGAAAGCAAGGTGATATGAACCTCACCGTCCCTTTGTGATGAAACCCGATAACAATGATGGTTCAAGAACCCAAGGATCAATTTTAAGGAAGAAGAAACCCCAACCCATTTTCTATGACACAAAGAGAACCTTAGGTATAAGACCTAAGACCCAAATTGATGCTTCGAAAAGAACCAAAGGTATGGTTTAGACGCCACACTCAAGAACAAGAAGGAAAAGTGAGTGACAAGTCTAGGTTTTAGATGCCACAAGAATATTCTTGATAAGTCTGAAAAAGTTCTAAGAAGAACCAAAGAGAAAACTCTCACAAAGAAATTATATTGATCAAAGTTTTTTTAATACATTGTGAAACCATGCTTAAATAGAAAAACTAGAAGCCTAAAGAGTCCTAAAGTGTTTAAATAACCTAAACTAAATATAAAAGATAAAGAAATATTAATTGCAATAAATATGGAACTTGTAATCCACCTAAAGACTCCTATTGGTTGTCCACATCTAGGTTAGGATTGCCAAGTTGTCTTGCTTCCTTGTCATCATTTAAAATGCCATGTCATGCTCCGTGTGGACTGCCATATTGAATGCCACATCATGCTCCATGTGTAATGCCATGTAGGATGCCATGTCATCTCCATGTGGGCTGCCATGTTGAATGCCACATCATGCTCCATGTCGGCTGCCATGTTGGTTGCCATGTCATGGTCCATGTAGGATATCATGTTGGATGCCACATCATGCTCCATGTGGACTGCCATGTTGGACTCCACGACATGCTCCATGTAGGCTGCCATGTTGGACGACACATCATGCTCCATGTAGGCTGTTATACTCCATGTCACGCTCCACGTCATACTCCCATTGAGTGCTTTATCCATCCTCTTTTCTCTAGGACTTGTGATTTGACATCTTGGTACTTGAAATAGATCCATCCTTTGAGGTTGTGCAACCGGATCCTCATCAGTCCTTTTGACTGTGTATGGCACTAAAATCACCTAAAACGACCATAAAACTCCAAATTCTTCATCCAAACATGTTTTGGATGTCAAAAGTCAGCTTAGGTACATGACATTCCCAAAGGATCCAAGTTGAGTCAAGTTCTTCTAGTTAGGGCATAAGCACGACCCGTTGGGTCTTTTGAGAGGTATGCCACTAGAATCACCTAAAATGACCAAAACATTCCAAATTCTTGTCCTAAACATGTTTTGGCTGCAAGAGTGAGTTTTAGTGCATGACATGCCCAAAAGATCCAAGTTTAGCAAAGTTCATCTACTTTGTGCCTAAACACATCCCATTGGGTCTTTATGATTTCGTGTGGCACTAGAAGCACCTAAAACGACTACAACACTCCAAATCCTTATCCCAAACGTGTTTTGGATGTCAAAAGTCAGTTCGAGTACATGACATGCCCAAAAGGTCCAAGTTCATCTAGTTTGAGCCTAACCACATCCCATTTGGTTTTTTTGACTCCGTATGCCACTAGAAGCACCTAAAACGATAACAACGCACCAAATTTTTAGCCTAAACGTGTTTTGGGAGTCAAAAGAAAGTTTGAGTGATATGAACTCACTAGGCGACCTGCCCTAGGAACCCTTGGATCAACAAATAAGAAGCAAATCAGAAGCTAGGAACAAATCAAAGTTGATCAAAGTAGAACCCTAAGGAAAACTAAGTCCTTAAAACCCCAATCTTTCGATGCCACAAGGTTGATCACTCCCGTGATAAGTCGAAGTTTAGTATTCTACCAAGAACTTAAAAACGCAACGCAAAAGTTCGTTGAATAATATTAATGACTAAAAAGTTCGCTTCTTAAGAGAAGCTAAAATCAACAAATCTTAAGGAGTAAACATTGGGTTTATCATATCAAAGAGAAACAAATGGAACCTATCACATCGATAGATTATAAATCTAATATTATTGATAAGCAATACAAATCAAACATATCAAAGAAATATGGTGTTTGATCGATCATATACTATTCCTTTTGACAAGAAATTATCTACATGATAAGATATGTATCACAAGCACAAGGGCTATAGCTCAGTTGGTAGAGAACCGCGTTTACGCGCGCGCCAATGTTTTTCAGAGAAGATACATCAGGTAATAAAAAATGGATCTTATTGAAAAATAGATGTCTTACTCCATGACTCTTAGGGAACAAAAGAACAGTAGCCTGACAAAGGGTTTGGTCCAATTCGAGTGCCTATTTAGGCGCCAAATAAAACCCATCATTGATTTGAAATATTGATAAGGTGAATACCCAGTCTATTCAATGCTAGGCATAATGAGTATCAGGAACTCAAAAAAAATTCTATTTTCGTCATATCTTATGAACAACTTTAAGGTGTATGAAGTTTCATATTTTATTCTTTAAGCAGAAGCAGGACGATAGAGATTCTATTTAACTTAAGTCATCTAAGTCAGAAGCATACCTACGTCAGGATAACCCTTCTTTGAAACACTTTGGTAGTGCTCCTAGATTGTAATCAAAATAACGAATCAGAGAACATGGAGCCATCTCCTTTTTGGTGACAAATCAGAAAAATCAGAATTTAAATATTTAGTTGAAGCAAACCGGAATAGAAAGAAAAGAAATTAACGTTAAGGAACCAAGAAAAAGAAGAAAACTTCAAAAGGAAGAAAAAGACATGAAAGGATTCTCTAGAATACTCAATTGATGAATGAAGAAGCAAGGAAAACAAAGCAACCTTCATTCTCGAACAATCTTTTTTTTTCTTTTTTTTTCTTTTTTTTCAAGATAATTAGCTACTCGAAAATAAAAAAAAATGAAAATTCAAAATTCAAATTAAATTCCAGTGAAATTCAAATTTAAATTTGAACTAAAGATAAGAATAAGGATAAGTTGAGATTGGATTCGAAATTAAAGTTCAAAGATGTGATAAGATCATAAGATAATAAGATAAGATGATAAGATGATAAGATGATAAGATGATAAGACGAGATGATAAGATGATAAGATGAGATGATGAGATGATGAGATGATAAGATGAGATTATAAGATTATAAGATTCTATCTCTAATTTAAAATTCAAATTCAAATTTGTAAAAGATAGAGATAATATGTGATAAGATAGAGATAAATTGGGATAAACAATGGAATTTCGAAATTGAAGTTTAAAATTCAAAATTTGAAGTTTAAAATTCTGAAGGTTTGGGTAAAACTGCATAGAAAAATTATAGACTTCTGAAACAGGTGAGCACAAAGGAATTTGGCTTTGAACTTTTAAAGAAATTCGTAGGGTACAAAAATCAGTTCATTTTAATATGCAATAACGCTCGTTTCGACTCTCGGATCAAAATTTCTGGCTGTTTCAGGATTAGCCAACAAAATTACAAGAAGAAAATACTAGAATTTTTATAGTGAATCGAAAGACAAAGAAGTAGAAGAGAAGGGAAAACACAAAAATGAAGATAAAGAACGAAGAAGATAGATAACCTATTTCCAGAAACCAATGCTCTGATACCAATTGACACAAACCCACTAGGTGACCTGCCCTAGGAACCCTTGGATCAACAAATAAGAAGCAAATCGGAAGCTAGGAACAAACTGAAGTTGATCAGATTAGAACCCTAAGGAAAAAACTAAGTCCTTAAAACTCCAATCTTGAGACGCCACAAGATTGATCACTCTCTTGATTAGTCGGAATTCTGTATTATACAAAGAACAAAAGAACGCAAAGCAAAAGCTCGCTGAATAATATTAATGACTAAAAAGTTTCTTATTTTTACATTATATTAGACTATATATAGAGACCCTAAACGAAATAAGCATAAACTAAATAAATTAAAATAAAATAAACCCGAAACCTAAATGAGCCGAGAGGCCAGGACCCAACAAACAACTTAAAATAAAAATAAAACTCTATTTAAGCCCAAAACCCATAAATCACATCAACAGTGAATTGGGCCTCATGTCATGGATTCTAATCCTTGTTCTTCCAAATCCAAGCCTTGCACATAAATATAAGTGATTATCCTTGGTGACGCCTTGGAATCTTCAGGAATAGCCTCTTTGTCATGCACCAATGATTTTGACTTGAAAAGCTTCTTTCATGCTTCTTGTTCTAGCTCAAGTCATTGGACTGTGAATTCCTTGTAATGGACTAAAAACTGAGTGATTCCCTAAAGCTTTCAACCAAGAGACTAAAAACTGTGACAGAGAATAGGAAGGCTGGCATCATTGAGTACATGTGATGCCTAAAAGAGCCAAGTTTAGCTAAGTTTGTCTAGTTTGGGCCTAAACACGTCCCATTGGGCTTTTTGACTTTGTATGGCACTAGAAGCTCCTAAAATAATCACAACCCTCTAAATTTCTCCCAAACATGTTTTGGGTGTCAAAAGTCAATTAAAGTGCATGATGCCATGCCGAAAAGATTTAAGTTTAGCCAAGTTCATCTAGTTTGGGTCTAAACACGTCTCATTGCTTCTTTTTGACTCTATATGGCACTAGATGCTCCTAAAACAACCTAAGCACTCGAAATTCTTATCCCAAACGTGTTTTGAGTGTCAAAAGTCAGTTCAAATACATAACATGCCCAAAAGATCCAAGTTTAGCCAAGTCCATCTAATTTGGGCCTAAACACATCTCATTTCATCCTTTTGAGTCTGTATGGCATAGAAGAACCTAAAACGACCAAAACACTCAAAATTCTTATCCCAAATGTGTTTTGGGTGTCAAAAGTCAGTTCGATTACATGACATGCCAAAAAATCCAAGTTTAGCCAAGTTCATCTAGTTTGGGCCTAAACACATCCCATTGGGTCTTTTTGGTTTCGTATGGAACTAGAAGCTCCTATAACGACCATAACAATCCAAATTCCCATCCCAAATGTATTTTGGGTGTCAAAAGTAAGTTCAAGTACATGACATGCCCAAAAGATCCAACGCCATGTTCATCTAGTTTGGGCCTAAACACTTCCCATTGGCTCATTTGGACCCCGTATGACACTAGAAGCACCTAAAATGACCACAACAGTCCAAATTCTTCTCCCAAACGTGTTTTGGGTGTCAAAACTCACTTTGAGTACATGACATTCCCAAAGGGTCCAAGTTTAGCCAAGTTCCTATAGTTTGGGCCTAAGCACGACCCATTGGGTCTTTTGACTCCGTATGGCACTAGAATCACCTAAAACGACCAAAACACTAGAAATTCTTGTCCTAATCATGATTTGGCTTCCAAAAGTCAGTTCCAGTACATGACATGCCCAAAAGATTCTAGTTTAGCAAACTTTGTCTAGTTATGCCTAAACACATCCCATTGGATCTTTTTGACTCTGTGTGGCACTAGAACCACCTAAAATGACCACAACACTCCAAATTCTTATCCCAAACGTGTTTTGAGTGTCAAAAGTTAGTTAGAGTACATGTCATGCCGTAAAAATCCAAGTTTAGTCAAGTTCATATCCTTTGGGTTGAATTACATCCCATTGGAACTTTTTAACTCGGTAAGGAACTAGACGCACCTAAAAATCCAAGTTTGGCCAAGTTCATCTAGTTTAGGTCTAAACACGTTCCGTTGGGTCTTTTTCACTCTGTATGACACTAGAAGCAGCTAAAACGACCATAACACTCAAAATGCTTATCCCAAATGTGTTTTGGGTGTCAAAAGTCAGTTGGAGTACATGCCATGCCCAAAAGATGCTAGTTAAGCCAAGTTCTTCTAGTTTCGGCCTAAACACGTCCCTTTGGGTCTTTTGACTCCGTATGGCACTAGTAGCACCTAAAATGACCAAAAAACTCCAAATTCTTATCCCAAACGTGTTTTGGGTGTCAAAAGTTAGTTCGAGTACATGTCATGCCGAAGAGATCCAAGTTTAGTCAAGTTCATATCGTTTGGGTTGAATTACATCCCATTGGGACTTTTTAACTCGGTAAGGAACTAGACACACCTAAAAATCCAAGTTTGGCCAAGTTCATCTAGTTTAGGCTTAAACATGTCCCATTGGATCTTTTTCACTCCGTATGATACTAGAAACACCTAAAACGACCATAACACTCAAAATGCTTATCCCTAATGTGTTTTGGGTGTCAAAAGTCAGTTGGAGTACATGTCATGCCCAAAAGATGCTAGTTTAGCCAAGTTCTTCTAGTTTCGGCCTAAACACGTCCCTTTGGGTCTTTTGACTCCGTATGGCACTAGTAACACCTAAAACAACCAAAAAACTCCAAATTCTTATCCCAAACGTGTTTTGGTTGTCATAAGTTAGTTCCAGTACATGACATGCCCAAAAGATCTAAGTTTAGCGAAGTTTGTCTAGTTTGGGCCTAAACTTGTCCGATTGGGGTTTTTGATTCCTTATGACACTAGAAGCACTTAAAATGACCACAACACTCCAAATTCTTATCCCAAATGTGATTTGGGTTCCAAAACTCAGTTCGAGTACATGCCATTCTCAAAATATCCAAGTTTTTCCAAGTTCGTCTAGATTGGGCCTAAACACATCCCATTAGGTCTTTTTAACTCCGTATGGTACTAGAAGCGCCTAAAATGGCCACAACATTTGAAAATCTTATCCTAAATGTGTTTTTGTATCATAAGTCAGTTCGAGTACATGCATGCCCAAAAAACTCAATGAGACGTGTTTAGGCCCAAACTAGACTCAAAGAATTTCGAGTGTTTTGGTCACTTTCAGTGCTCCTAGTACTATACGGAGTCAAAAAGACCCAATGGGACGTGTTTGGGCCTAAACACGTCCCATTGGGTCTTTTTGACTCCGTATAGTACTAGGAGCACTGAAAGTGACCAAAACACTTGAAATTCTTATCCCAAATGTGTTCTGGGGGTCAAAAATCAGTTCGAGTACATGACATGCCAAAAAATCCAAGTTTAGCCAAGTTCATCTAGTTTGGGCCTAAACACGTCTCATTGAGTCTTTTGGGCATGGCATGTAGTTGAAGTGACTTTTGATACCTAAAACATGTCTGGAATAAGAATTTGGAGTGTTGTGGTTATTTTAGGTGGTTCAAGTGCCATACAGAGTCAAAAAACCCAATGGGACATGTTTAGGTCCAAACTAGATGAACTTGGCTAATCTTGGATCTTTTGGGCTTGTCATGTACTCTTTTTTTTCCGCTAAGCGAAAAATGTATTAACCCAAAAAATACAAACAAATATACAAGGGGAATGCCCCAGGATATACAAAGTAATAAATAGATAAGCCTATCTAGTTAAAGCCAAAACTACTCTAAACCTAAAAAAAGAACCCAACTAAATCTCAACCCATTACAAAAACAAACCAAACTCCTCAATACAAAGAAACATATTAACATATACAGCCCCCAGGGAGGCTTAAAAAACAATAGGTTGAGATCCCAAGAAGCTTGGAGAAATAGGTTCAACGCTGAGGCAAGAGCACCCATAAGGAACCAAAGTATATTCCTAATGGTGCCCAAGATAACTTTTATCAAAACAGCGCTATCCCTGATTTTTCCCATGAGGATTCTGAGGTTCCTCTCCCTCCAAATATGGTAGACAAAGGCTGTGAAAAGAAGCTTCAGAATGGAGCTAACAAGGGACTTACCTTTCGCCTTAACTAGGAACCAAGAGATCCATTGACACCAGTTGGAGTGGGGGCTACTCAAACCACATTTAGCTAGAAGAGTGTCCCAAATTGACCTTCTGGATTTACATCCCACAAAAAAGGTGCTCAGCTGACTCACACCCATCCACACAAAATACACATGAAGGGCTAATAGATGTAGGCATGGACCAATGTTCCATTCTATCCTTAGTCAGCAACTTGCCTTTGATAGCCACCCAAAACAGGAAGCTAAACCTAGGCACATGACGATTGAACCAAAATAGCTTAGCCCACCTCGCACATTCCCTATCCGGAGTAAGGGCTTTATAGGTATCGTTAACTGAGAAAAGCCGTTTCTCGCTAGAAGTCCAAGCCCAAGAATACCTCACTAGATCCTTGGGAGAGGGCAGAGGGGTATCTCTAATCCCCATAATCTCCATGTACTCTTTTTTTCCCGTTAAATGAATGTATTATAAACCGGGAAAGATACTTACACACTTACAAGGGGCGTACCCCAAGAAAGAGAAAATTATAACCTAATCAAAATATATAAGTAAAGTAAAAAATCAAGTCAAACCAACCAGGTTAACCTAGAGACAAAAGTCAACTATTATGGTCAGCGGCCACACAGGCACCAAATGGTAAAAAATGCAAGGTAACTTCATAACACATCCTCAAAGCATACAAAATATCTCTAAAATGATTACAACCTCTATGAATCAAACAAATGACTTATGAAACTAGAACAATCTCCTAATCAAAACAATGCAGGGTCAACAAGCCAAGCTAACCCATACTCAAAGTCACCACCGAGCCAAAGCGCCCCACAACAGCTAGCCTTAATAAACCAGGCCGAAAAACAGTAGCAAGCAGCAGACCGTTAAACAATCCACTGCAGACTTCAAACAACCCACACAGTAGAAACCCCACATAATACTAACTGAATCAGCAAACTAGGGGGAAACAACTTAGAGAGAAAGGGGGGATCAGGGGGAAGGGGAGGGAGAAGGAAGAAGAGGGGAGCGGGACAGGGGAAAACCTTTTTAAACCAGGCACAATCTACACAAAGTGAATTATAGTACCTTTCTTAAGAGTAAATAACAATTACAAAAAGATATTAAGACTAAAAACCCAAGCTTCAGCCACTGCTCTACTCACAGGATCTTCAATAAAGACCTTGGCATTGCAAAGTCTGAAGTTGACAGATTGGTCAATTAGCTTGATCACCACAAGCCTGTCCCTAAGCTTACCCTAAAAAATTATGGAATTCTTTTCTTTCCAGGTGTAGTACACAAAGGATGTAAAGGCCAATTTTAGGGTAGTAGCTCTCAAAGACTTGCCTTTACCCCAAACCAATAACCATAAAATCATATGGTCCCAAGAGGATGCCCAACACATCAGTCCACATTTCTGGGCTAGGACACCCCATACATGTTTGGAAAATTCACACTCAATGAATAAATGGGAATTGGTTTCAAGATGACCCACCAGAACACACAATAAAGATCAATCCCATTATGATTAGAGTTCCATTGTGCAATCCTATCTCTAGTGGTTTGCTAAACTTGGTTCTTTTGGGCATGTCATGTACTCGAACTGATTCCTGACAACAAAAACATGTTTGGGATAAGAATTTAGAGTGTTGTAGTCATTTTAGATGCTTCTAGTGCCATACAGAGTCAAAATGACTAAATGAGACGTGTTTAGGCCCAAACTAGATGAACTTGGCTAAACTTAGATCTTTTTGGCATGTCATGTACTCAAACTAGCTTTTCACACCAAAAAAAAAAGTTTGGGATAAGAATTTGGAGTGTTGTGGTCATTTTAGGTGCTTCTAGTACCATACGAAGTCAAAACGGCTAAATGGGACGTGTTTAGGCCCAACTAGATGAACATGGCTAAACTTGGTTCTTTTGAGCATGTCATGTATTCGAACTGACTTTTTACACCCAAAATACGTTTGGGATAAGAATTTGGAGTGTTTTGGTCGTTTCAGTGTATAAGGGTTTGCCAACAGCACTTGCTATGTGTCCAAGGGCTTCTTTAGACCATAGTTCCACAGGAACATTCCAAAGCTTATATCCAAATAGGTAAAACATCAAGTCTTTCCTTAGTAAAGACAATATTAGGTTGCCAAGGCTTCAAAACTAAGGGTTTCCCGAGAAAATGCCAAGGACCATCATTCAAGAAAATGTTAATTTCTTCAATTGAATTGAATCTAAAATAGAACAACCCTTTGTTTATTGTCACATCCACTAGTCCTCTATTTTTCCAAAGTTGAAGTGCAAGTTTAGGTGGAGTGGGGCTGTCTTCCCAATAAAGAAGCCAACCAAACAACAATTCCACTTAGTGAAGCTATTCCTAGTCACACTCCAAGGCAACATAATAGTAATTTGGTCACCATTAATAATAGTAGTGTTCTCATGTTCCAAAGATAATCTTTGCTTGTCATTTTTCTTAACTTTTTGAGCCCAAGATCCATCTTGCTTAGTGGGTTCAAGGGAAGCATCACAAAGCTTTTTATACACTAGGTTGGACCCGAGAGTTTTTTATGCTTTATTCATGGGTTTAGGGTTAGGTTGGTCCGGGTAATACTCACAATTTCATCTTAACCCTTGAGTAAAAGCATAAAGTACCACTTGATCATAAATGTGAAATGAAGAAGGAGATGGTCTGTGTGCAAATGGTGAAGAAGAAGCTGACCTAGGTCTTGGGTTAACCTTGACCAAACTATGGTTACTATCAGGTAAATTATACTTATCTAACGCTGAGGTGGACTTAGCATTGGTCAAAGTGTGTTGTAGTGGAGAAAACGAAGAGGATTTCGGTGTAAATGGTAGTTTACGTGTGGGTTTGGGGTTTAGTACGGTTTGTACTACCCTATCACCTGCTATCCTATCACTTGCTTTATCACATCCCTTAATTAAAAGGAAATCCTCTTGTAACATAGCTGAGCTAGGTGTACCATGAGTACTATCATTTAATGAAGAAAGAGACTTAACATGTGACTTTGTACCTAGCTCCTTAAAACTCGCCACCTTGTCTTGCTCATTACCCGAGAGATGGAGTTGATTGTGTAAGGTTCCAAATACACTATCACTAGTAATATCACATGAAACATTAAATAATGAGGTTGACTTATCAAGGGAAGGTGTACCTTGTATGGGAGGACGTAAAGACAAGGACATGTCAAAAGATGCTTTTCTTGTGGTGCATTATCCTTTTTCGATGAATTGTGGAGCCTTGTCCCATACGGATTGCACTTGCAAGTCACTTTTTCCACCGTTTTCACCTTGGCACGCCATGTATTGCCTGTTATCCACCTTGACTTGTCCTTTTTAATTTTTACCTAGTCCTTTTCCAATTTAACCTTGTCCTTTCCCTTTTTCACCTTGTCCTTTTCCACCTTTTTATGCTTGTATGTTTCGTACTACCCATGCAGGTTTCAAACGGCTAGAATCAAGTACAAGGACTGAGTTGTCGAGCATTCATTGGCAAAGGGGTTTAGTCTCACTAACTAATGGGTAAGGACCTCCATCCCTACACGGGTCACCACGACGAGCACCACCTTTGGCCAGTGGCCGCCGTGCAAGCTTCTGGAGCTCCTCCATGAGGGAGCAAGCTCTTTGGTCATCTTGGTTAACTTGGTTGGTAGAAGTAACCATTAATGACAATGCAATAGCATTAGAATTATCACAACATATATTTAAAACGTTAATTACCTTAGGATTATCCTTTGGCTCGAGAATGTCTGGAAGTGAGAGCTCCTCAAGACCTTTAACTTGAGATAAATGAACTTCATTAAATTAAGAAGGAAGCTTCACTCCATCATTAAGCTTGTCCTCAAGGACAGAATCCAATACAATGGTGCAGCTTCTAGCTCCCAAAATAGAAACATTAGCACCCTCAGCTCCATTAAGGCGAACATCAAAGGCTTTAGATACATTAAGAGCACCAACCCTTATCTTCTTGACCACATGTTCTTCACCCTTTTCCGCTTGAACACTTGAAGTTTCCACCTTTCAAACTTGTAAACTTGAGGATTCCTCTAAAGATGAAGTAGTAGAAGGCTGATTTGCTTGAATAAAAGCATCATTAACCATTGTAAAGCTTGTAGAAGGAGGATCCTCCTCCCAAAGCAGGAAAAACCCGTGAAGAAGATGAAGTTCCAGAGAGAGGTCAGAGCTTCTCTCTCTAGAAAGTTAGAAGCGGTTTTCCCCGACCATGAAATCTTTTGGGCATGTCATGTAGTCGAACTAACTTTGGACACCCCAAACACGTTTGGGATAAGAATTTAGAGTGTTGTGGTCATTTTAGGTGCTTCTAGTGCCATACAGAGTCAAAAAAAAATAAACGGGGCGTGTTTAGGCCCAACCTAGACGAACTTGGCTAAAGTTGGATCTTTTAGGCATGTCATGTACTCCAACTGAATTTTGACACCCAAAACACATTCAGGCCATATGGAGTCAAATAGACCCAATGAGATGTGTTTAGGGCCAAACTAGATGAACTTGGCTAAACTTAGATCTTTTGGGCATGGCATGTACTCGAACTAACTTTTGACACCTAAAACACATTTGCGATAAGAATTTGAAGTGTTATTTTCATTTTAGGTGCTTTTAGTGTCATCTGGAGTCAATAAGAGCCAATTAGACATGTTTAGGACAAAGCTAGGCAAATTTGGCTACACTTTGATCTTTTGGGCATGACATGTACTCGAACTGACTATTGACACCCAATAAACGTTTGGGACAAGAATATGGAGTGTTGTGGTAAAAAAGGCCCAATGGGATGTGTATAGGACCAAACAAGATGAACTCTAAACTTGGGTCTTTGGGGTATGACATATACTCGAACTGACTTTTGACACTCAAAACATGCTTGGGATACAATTTTGGAGCGTTTTCATCGTTTAACATGCTTTTAGTGTCATACGGTGTAAAAAAAAGCCAATAAGATGTGTTTTAGGCCCAAACTAGACGAACAGAGCTAAACTTGGATCTTTTCGGCATGTCATGTACTCGAACTGAATTTTGACGCCCAAAACATATTTGGGATGAGAATATGGAGTGTTGTGGTCAATTTACGCGCTTCTAGTGCCATACGAAGTCAAAAGACCCAAAGAGACCTGTTTAGGCCCAAACAAGATGAGCATCACTAAACTTGGATCTTTTGAGCATGTCATGTACTCGAACTGAATTTTGCCACTAAAAACAGTTTGGGGTAAGAATTTAGAGTGTTTTGGTCATTTTAAGTGCTTTTAGTGTGATACAGAGTCAAAAAGACCCAATTAGATGTGTTTAGGCCTAAACTAGATGAACTTGGCTAAACTTGGATGTTTTGGGCGTGACATGTACTCAGACTGACTTTTGACACTTACAACACGTTTGGGATAAGAATTTGGAGTGTTTTGATCATTTTAGGTGCTTTTAGATCCTTATGGAGTCAAAATGACTGAATGGGACGTGTTTAGTCCAAAACTTGATGAACATGGCTAAATTTGGATGTTTTGGCATGACACGTACTCAAACTGACATTTGACACCCAAAACACATTTGAAGTAAGAATGTGGAGTGTTTTGTTTGTTTAAGGTGCTTTTAGTGCCATACCGAGTAAAAAAGACCAATGGAACGTGTTTAGGCCCAAACTAGGCGAATATGCCTAAACTTGGATCTTTTGAGTATGGCATGTACTCAACTGACTCATGACATTTCAAACATGTTTGGGATAAGAATTTGGAGTTTTTTTGTCGTTTTAGGTGCTTTTAGTGCCATATGGAGTCAAAAAGACTCAATGGAACATGTTTAGGCCAAAACTAGACTAACTTGGCTAAACTTGGATATTTTAGGCATGGCATGTACTCAAACGACTTTTGACACCCAAAACATATTTGAGATAAGAATTTGGAGTGTTTTGGTCATTTAAGGTTCTTTTAGTTCCGTACAGAGTCAAAAACACCCAATAGGATGTGTTTGGACCAAAACTAGATGAACTTTGCTAAATCTGGATCTTTTGGGCATGGCATGTACTAGAACTGAGACGTGTTTAGGCCTAAACTATATTAATATGGCTAAATTTGGTTGTTTTTTGAATTACATGTACTTGAACTGACTTTTGACACCCAAAACACTTTTGAGATAAGAATGTGGAGTCTTTTGGTCGTTTGAAGTGCTTTAATGCTATACGGCGTAAAAAAAGACCCAATGAGACGTGGTTAGGCCCAATCTAGATGAACATGCCTAAAATTGGATCTTTTGGGCATGGCATGTACTCAACTGACTTTTGACACTTAAAACATGTTTGAGATCAGAATTTGGAGAGTTGTGGTAGTTTTAGTTTCTTCTAATGCCGTAGGGAGTCAAAAAGACCCAATGGTACGTGTTTAGGCCCAAACAAGATGAACTTGGCTAAACTTGGATTATTTTGGCTTGTCATGTAATCGAACTGACTATTGAAACCCAAAACATGTTTGGGATAAGAATTTGGAGTGTTTTTGTGTTTTAGGTGCTTTTAGTGCTATACGGAGTCAAACACATGCAATGAGACGTGTTTAGGCCCAAACTAGGTGAACATGGCTAAGCTTGGATCTTTTGGGCATGGCATATACTCAAACTAAATTTTGACACCAAAAACATGTTTGGGATAAGATTATGGAGTGTTGTGGTCGTTTTAGGTCTTTATAGTGCCATACAAAGTCAAAAAACCCAATGGGATATGTTTAGTCCCAAACAAGGTAAACTTAACAAAATGTATTCTAACTAACTTTTGACACCCAAAACACATTTGGGATAAATTTGGAGTGTTTTCATCGTTGTAGGTTCTTTTAGTCCCACACAGACTAAAAAATAGCCAATACGATGTGTTTAGGCCCAAACTAGATGAACATGGCTAAACTTGCATCTCTTGGGCATATCATGTACTTGAACTGACTTTTGAAGCCCAAAACAGGTTTAGGATAAGAATATGGAGTGTTGTGATTGTTTTAGGTGCTTCTAGAGCCATACAGAGTCAAAAAGACCCAATGGGACGTGTTGAGGCCCAAACAAGATGAACATGGCTAAACTTGGATCTTTTGGGCATGCCATGTACTTAAACTGAATTTTGCCACCCAAAACACGTTTGGGATAAGAATTTGAAGTGTTTTGGTCGTTTTAGGTTCTTTTAGTGCCATATGGAGTCAAAAGACCCAATGGGGCTTGTTGAGACCAAAACTAGACGATCTTTGCTAAACTTGGATCTTTTGGGTATGGCATGTACTCGAACTGACTCTTGACACCCAAAACATGTTAAGAATATTAATTTGGAGTATTTTGGTCATTTTAGATGCTTTTATTGCCATAACGGAGTCAAAAAAACCCAATGAGATGTGTTTAGGCCCAAACTAGACGAACGTGCTAAACTTGAATCTTTGTGGCATAGCATGTACTCAAACTTACTTTTGATACCTACAACATGTTTGGGATAAGAATTTGGAGTGTTTTAATCAGTTTAGGTGCTTTTAGTGCCATATGGAGTCAAAAATACTCAATGGGACTTGTTTAGGCCCAAACTAGATGGATTTGGCTAAACTTGAATGTTTTGAGCATGGCATGTACGTGAACTGGCTTTTGACCCCCAAAACATGTTTGGGTTAAGAATTTGGAGTGTTTTTGGTCGTTTAAGGTGCTTTTAGTGCCATACGGATTCAAAGGGACCCAATGGGACGTGTTCAGTCCCAAACTAATGAACTTTGCTAAACTTGGATGTTTTGGGCATGGCATGTACTTGAACAAGCTTTTGACATTTCAAACACGTTTGAGATAATAATTTGGAGTGTTGTGGTCATTTTAGGTGCTTCTAGTGCCATACGGAGTCAAAAGACCCAATGGGACGTGTTTAGACCTAAACAAGTTGAACTTGGCTAAGCTTGGATCATTTGTACATGTCATGTACTCGAACTGACTATTGACACCCAAAACACGTTTGGGATTAGAATTTGGAGTGTTTTGGTTGTTTTGGAGCTTTTAGTGCCATACGGAGACAAAATGACCCAATGAGACGTGTTTAGGCCCAAACTATATGAACTTGGCTAAACTTGAATCTTTTTGGCATGCCATGCAGTCGAACTGACTTTGACACCCAAAACACATTTCGGATAAGAATATGGAGATTTGTGGTTGTTTTAGGTGCTTCTAGTGCCCAGAGTCAGAAATTCCCGATGGGTTGTGTTTAGGCCCAACACTACTACAATTTTGGCTTACAATAACAGGTCTTTAAAATCTATCAAAAGAAAATGGTGTAGGGTGGGGTAATTTGGGTAAGATGGCAGCTCAAAAATTAGCTGTCATCAATTGTTATCTACTATGACAGCTAATTTTTGGTTTATCATAATAACTTCTGATGATGACAATGGGAAAAAACCTGTCATTGTTCTATGGTATAAAAAATTACTAATTACGCCAAAGTTCATTTTATTTACGTAATACCATCCCATATAAGCAATCCAAAACCCTAATTTTACTTTTTACTGTGTTATTTCTCTTTGACAATGGCAATGGCGATTGGCGATTCGCCATTAGTGAAAGAGATGATGGGCAAAGACCGTGATATATATTGCCACAGAGATGATAGTTTTTGTTTGCAAATATACATGAAATCATTGCGACATGTATTGTGATATACATAGGGTAAGAAGTGCTTATTTACATTATTTTTCATTAATTTATCAGTTTGTCGTATATTTATGTTAGTTTTTTGTAGGCTTCTTTTTGAGTCAATGAAAGAGACAAACATACTAAATATGTTTGTATTTGTTGATCCATCGGCTATCTCCTTTAGAGGAGGTAAAATGCATTGTAGATCTTGCCCATTTAAGCGACATATTGGAGAAGTCGTTACCTGATCAATTGGTGCTTGTTCCTCATAATGTTGGGAAAGAATTTTTGTTCTTCTTATGTGAAAGATATCTTTTTTGGATCTTTGTAAAGATCTAATTGTATCCATGTTTCTATTATAGTGGTCATTGCGTGCTTTATGTCATTGATGCTCCCAAAAATATTGTTTACCAACTGGATTCAATGAAGTCCTGAGATATCTATCCTGACGCCCTCGAAGTTATAAACGTGTAAGTTTCCATTATGTATATTTCTCCAACAAATCATTTGATAAGAAAAATATAGGTAGATTATATTAACATGTCATTGTCGATCATTCTTTATAAATGTAGGGTGATAATATTTTATAATGCTCAGAAGGGGAACAATCATGGGAAAAAGAGTCCCCTATGGAAGAAAGTAATGAAGATAAGTACAAGACATTTAATGTTATCGAAACCATTTTAGATTTTCTATTATCATTATTAAATTAACTATTTTTCATTTTAGTGCCCTCGTCAACATAGGAACGTCGAGTGTGGTTACTATATTTTACACTTTATGAAAGAGATCATAGTGGACCAACGTTGTCGTGACATTCGTGAAATGGTAAAAAAATTTTAAATACTGCTACCGCAAATATGTTTCTGTGTAGTTTTATAATATCCTTCTAAGGGTTGGTTTGTGTACTTGGAGGGAGGGGGTATAATCTATTGTAACAAGACATAGCTTAAATTATTAAATGATATTATATGCATTTTCTGGAAAAGATGAATTTACTCAAGGTGAAATCGATGAGGTGCGAGTACAATGAGCACAATACGTTGGGCGTTTTGCTGGCAATATTGTTGGAGATGAATGCAATATACAATAGTTATTTTGGTTATATCAATGGTCTTACATTTGATGTTTTGTTTAGGAAATGGTTTTTGGAGGTGGATGTACAGATAATGTCCAGGTGATGAATGATGTTTGGTTTAGGAAATTTTTTTTGGGGATGAATGTACATATAATGTCCGGGTGATGAATGGTTTTTTGGTTAGGAAAATTGTTTTGGAGATGAATGTAAACATGATACTCAGGTGATGTATCAATGTGACTACACATTTGTTTTGTCTAAGCAATATTTGGTTGTAATGAATACTTTCAGATTTGAGGTAACTATTTTACATGTAGAACTTGTTGAATATAGGTTGTATTCTCAGCAAGTCATTTTTTAGCAATATGGTTTTTCTACGAACTTCTCCAAGAAAAATATTTATTTATGTTAGAAATGTTATTTTTCAGAAAGTATAACCAACTCATAAAGGAAAAGTAAAAAATCAACTTCAGCATAATGGGTTTCTTCCCTAAGGTTGAGCCAGTAGAACTCGTTGACCTCCTCCCTGCAACTGAGATAATGGGTTTACAAAAGATTTAGAGAGAAAATTCTGGGGTACAGTAAAATTGATCTAATTTTGACAAAAAAAAAACTAAATTTGGTCTGAAATTGGTCTTATTTTAGAAAATAACAAAACTATCAAATAGATATTATTAAAAAATTATTTTTTTCCTTACGGAACATCAGAGTGATGTTATTAAAATTTATGCTATTAAGAATTACTTTTTGATATTATTAAATTCAGCAAAAACATAATAGAGGAGATACTACATATTTTGAAGGGACTCTAGCTTTTCTGTTTTTGAAATAAAAAATAACAAATGTGTATAATGATTTTCAACCATTTTAAAACCTACTTTTAGATAAGATTTCAGAAAATAGAATAATTCATTTACCCTCTTTTACATCATTTAGGGTTTTGATTTTAGGTACATGAACTTGCTCTCAGCTCTACTCTCTATCTCACTCGAAGCTCTCTATCTCGCATGATCTCTTTCTCTTAGCTCAACCTCTCCAACTGAAAGATTGATATCTCACTCTCACCTCTTACTTAGTGTCTATGCCTCGCTCCCGAAGCTCTCTTTCTTCAAGTTAACCCAGATTTTGCTCAATTCCTTGACTTCTTCCTCAGCTTCAATTTTTGAATCTATATTTGTAGATGTACGATAACCCAGATTTCCTCCTGAGCCAAGTAAGAAAACCCATGAGGGATTTCAATTTATATGAATGTTGTTGGGTTTTTATGATTTTGACTTTTGAGAACTATGATAACCCAGATTTCCCCTTTTCCTTCCTTAGTTATATGAATTTATTAGGAGTTGTTTCCATGTTCTTCGGTGAATTAGTTCTTAGTTTAGGAAAGATAACCCATATTTCCCCTTTTCCTTCCACGTTTTTCGGTGAATTAGTTCTATAATTGTATGTGTTTTTGTCTTAATAGTAAATCATGGATGCTTAAGGATCGGCGATCTAAAGAATATGAGATTGGGGTTGATTCCTTTATAAACTATGCATTGTGACATGGTGGTCATCCTAATTTTGTTCGTTGTCCATGTCGAAAATTTGAAAAACTTAATGTTCACACGCCTGAAGTGGTAAAAGACCACTTGTTTTTTAATGATGTTGATCAAAGTTACAAGAAATGGGTTTGGCATGGAGAAGCAGTATCTGAATTAGATGTGTCAACAAGTGTTAATCAAGACAAAAATGCACATTTTATGGGATATGTTAATGATGAAGATTTTTCTCTAGATATCCAGAAGGATGATGCTGCAAGTGACCAATATCATGATGCCCCTCACAAGTTTGAGGGAAAAGCTTAATGATGCTCAGGAACCTTTATATCCCAATTGTAAGAAGTTTAAAAAGTTATCAGCAGCTGTAACATTGTACAATGTGGAGGCAAAATATAGTTAGAGTGAGCTAGTTTTTCAGAGTTGCTGGAAATATTGGAAGAAGTGCTTCCAGAAGGGAACCAAATGTCTCCATCATTGTATGACGCAAATAAGACATTGTGTGGTTTGGGAATGGAGTATGAAAAAATTCATGTATGTCCAAATGATTTCATCTTGTATAGAAAAGACCACATAGATGACACTGTATCATAGTAGTCAATTCCGTTTCGGTGGGAGTTTTGGTTTTTTGAAAAAATGAAACGTTTCGGATATTTCGGTGTTTCAGTGTGCCGTTTTAGAAAAAAATTTCAATCATCTAAAATAATATTATAAAATTTATTATATATAATATAACTAAGAAAAAAAATGAATCAATAGATTATATCATGCAAATAATATGTAATTATCATTAAAATTCAACAAAACATCATATTAATGACATTAATATTCAACAAAAACGTCATTTTAAATAGCAATATCATCATAATATCATCATAAAACACACAAATGTTCAAAATCCTCGTCATTTGCGTCACAAGCTTGAGTTTCATCATCGTCATTATCATTATTCGCATCACAAACTTGAGTTTCAGCATCATCCTTCTCATTTGTTTTGCATTTCTCATGCTTGATTAATGTTTCAAGTTCAGCTTCTACATTGATATATGCTTCATCAGGATTTGGTTGCTCGACAATTTTCCATCCCCCGATTTCTTCAGTAGACAATAGCTTTGGTTCTTCACTTACCCACTCATCCAATATATTAATATTCTCCAAACTTATAGGGTCAGAAGCACTCCCGCTCTTTTTTTGCTTGTGCCTATGATTAAATAAAATTAGCATAGTTATGATAACCGAATTAAATGATATATGATATGACAATCAAAATTTATATGATATATGATAGATTTTGAGAGATCGAGTTGTTGTTGTTGTAGTCTTGTAGAACTGCTATTGTATAGAAGGGATTTGGCCTTTGGGGTGAGGGTTTTGTTGTGGAGGGAGCTGCTGTGTTTTGAGTGAGAGAAAGGAAGCGTCGAGTGAAAGGGAAGAGAAGGGAGAGTGATCGTGTGAGGTGAGTGGGGTGAGGGTTTTGGTGTGGAGGGAAGAAGGGATTTGGGCTGAAGTTGGGCTGAACTAAGTTGGTCTTGGGCTCGCAGAGGCTAGCTGAACTTGAAGTTGGGAATTCTTTTATTTCGCCCATTTTTTGGAAACTACCAGAAAAAAACACACCCCCGTTTCGTTCCGGTTCTTGGCCGGAACGGAATGGGAATGACAACTATGCAGTGGTGTCTCTAGATGGAAGCTAAAGAAGAACTCAACGGATGAAAGAAAAGGTGACCTTGCAAAAGTCTTATGGTACTTTCCACTGATCTCAAGGTTCAAGCGAATCTTCAAAAGTAGTGCAACTGCTAAGAATTTGGTGTGGCATGCTAATTAAAGGGAGCTTGATTGTAAATTACATCATCCAGCAGACTCGCCTTCGAGGAAGCTAGTTGACAACATGTGGCCAGAATTTGCTAAAGAAACAAGAAATCTTCATCTACGCATTGTAGCAGATGGAGTAAATCCACATAGTTCCCTTAGTAGTAAACATAGTACTTGGCCTATTATCTTAGCGGTGTACAATTTGCCTTCATGGTTATGTATGGAGAGAAAATTTATGATAACACTTTTGATATCAGGTCCAAAACAACCAGGAAATGACATTGATGTGTATTTAGCACCGTTAGTTGATGATCTAAATTTACTTTGGGAAACAAGAGTTGATGTTTATGATGCATATCTTCAAGATAGCTTTACACTAAAAGTGTTCTATTATGGACAATCAATGATTTTCCCATATATGGAAATCTATGTGGTTGTACTGTTAAAGGGTATCATGCATGTCCAATATGTGGGAAAGAAACTTACTCAATAAGGCTGAAGCATGGCAAACACGATGCCTATACAGGACACAAGAGATATCTACCATGGTCTCACCCTCACAGAAAATTAAAGAAGGCCTTTGATGGTAATCAAGAGTTCGGCAAAGCTCCTATTGCATTGCGCGGAGAGGAAATATTAAAAGAAGTTGATTGTCAATTCACATGGGGAAGAAGAAACTCAAATCAAAAGAAAAAGATGGATGTAATAAATCATATTGGAAAAAGACATCCATATTTTTTGCTCTTGAATATTGGAAACATCTTCATGTTAGGCATTGCTTGGATGTTATACATATTGAAAAGAATGTTTGTATGATTATAATTGGAACATTGCTTGATATTCCTGGGAAGACAAGAGACGGATTGTCATCACGCTTGGACCCTGTGGAAATGGGCATCAGACTTGAATTGGCTCCAACATTTGAGAAAAAACGTACATTTCTACCTCTAGCATGTTACACTTTATCTAGAACTAAGAAGAAGGAAGTTTTTAAAGCTTTGGAAAACATCAAAGTTCCTTCAGGGTATTCTTCAAAGGTAAGAAATCGGTGTGTATGGAAGGTTTGGCACTAAATGGTCTGAAGTCTCATGATTGTCACATATTAATGCAACAATTTCTTCCTATCAATAAACGAGGGGTCTTTCCTAAGCATGTAAGGTTTTCTATCATTAGATCATTTTTTTTCTTTAATGCTTTAAGTGCTAAGATTGTTGATGTTTCACGTTTAGAAGATCTATAGAATGAAATGGTGATGACTTTATGCATGCTAGAAAAATGCTTTCCACCATAATGGTTCACCTCACAATGCATCTAATAAGAGAAGTACGCCTTTGTGGACCAGTATACTTGAGATGGATGTACCCATTTGAATGATTTATGAATGTGTTAAAGGGTTATGTCTAGAATCGTAATCGTCCGGAAGGTTACATCAGTGAGTGCTATATTGCAGAACAAGCTGTTGAATTTCACACAGATTTCTTTCCAGGAATGCGTCCAGTAGGAACTGCATCACCCAATCGTTTGAAAGGTAGACCGTTATCAGGTGGTCATGTCGTAAGTGTTGATCTTGATGCATGGGAACACGTTCATCGTTATGTGCTACACTAATGATATTGAACCATATATTGAGTAACTACTAATCCTTGTGCTTATCACTACAGAGCTACCTTTCTCCTCAAATATTAGTTATTATGAAATTGTATTAGTTATGTAATTCTGATTTTTTTTGTAGACAACATACGGAATTTTTGAAGGAGCATCATCCCATAAAATCAAAGAGAAAAAAGTGGATACAAGACGAACACAATCAGACATTTATATACTGGTTTCGTGATCAAGTAAGTTATAATTACATATTTGTGAGAAACAATTTTATTGATTTTTTTAACTACAAAGGTCATATTTGGCCTATTCCTATATGCCTAGGTTTCAAGAGAGATTGAAAAATATAGTAAAGAGATTTCAAAGGCAATAATGTGGCTAGCTCAAGGGCCAAGTATGGAAGTGATAAAATATCATAGTTATGCCATTAATCATTGTCGCTATAATACTAAAACCCGAGATGATGATCGTTGCGTTCAAAATAGTAGTGTTAGTATAGTGGAAGAGACAACGCATATTGCAAGTGCAATACATTTATGTACTGGTTTTGTGATCAAGTAAGTTACAATTACATATTTGTGAGAAATAATTTTATTATTTTTTTTAACTACAAAGGTCTTACTTGGCCTATGCCTATATGCCTAGGTTTCATGAGAGATTGAAAAATCTAGTAAAGAGATTTCAGAGGCAATAAAGTGGCTAGCTCAAGGGCCAAGTATAGAAGTTATAAAATATCACAGTTATGCCATTAATCATTGTCGCTATAATACTAAAACCTGAGATGATGATCGTTGCGTTCAAAATAGTGGTGTTAGTATAGTGGCAGAGATAATGCAGATTGCAAGTGCAAAGGATAAAAATTCCATCATTGCTTATATGTTATTTTACGAGGTTATTCAATAGATATGGGAAATTAACTATTACATTTTCAAGCTTCCAATGTTCAAATGTGATTTGTTTGAGAACCATAACGGTATCAAAGTTGTTGAACTTGGATTCACATTGGTAGACCTCTCAAGAATTGGACACAAATCTGATTCTTTCATTTTGGCCACACAATCGAAACAAGTATTTTTACATTGAAGGTTCACTTGATTCAAGATGGTCGGTGTCGTATCATCTCCTAAAAATACCATTACGATAATATAAATGATGATGATGATGATGATCTTGGTGATATTATCAGAGAATGTAAATCGGATACAAGAGTAATGCCCTCAGTTGAGTCATTTGATGTAGAAGGTGAGACTGAGATGGTTTATGTTAGTAATCATCAAGATGGTACATGACTTGATATATGAACTGAATTGAAAAGTACATATAAATTTATTGTTCTATCTGAATTATTTATGGAAATCGATTAGTTGATTTTATGTGTTTATATTTCTTCAATCTTTGAAATAAGATAAACTTATAGCTCTTTCTTTTTAGAAAGCTACCATTTGATGCAAAAAAGTGCAAGGACAAGTTTAAAGAAAATAAAATGACAAATCTATCATCTTGTATATCTCTTTTATGGGGTAAGTTCAAGGGTGTAAGCATTTTTCTTTGTCCTAACTGTAGCTATGTTTTGTATTCTCACTTTGTAGACATTTTCCAAAGTTGTTAGAAGTTGCGCCTCAAAAAGGTTCATGACTGAATGTGCATTTTACCGTTTCTCTAGCCTTTAATTCCCTATGATGTAAATATGTTGCAGTGATGATGAGTAATTTTAGTTGTAGCTCTTTGAGTTATATGTAGGATTTTCTGTTAAATCGTATTTTTGAGTCTCATGATTCAGACTTCTTCCATCCCCTTCTTGATTAGTATAGTAGCAGTATTTGGCTTGTTTCAATTGACTGATTCCCTTTGATGTTCTTTTCTCCATGTGATTGTAGTCTAGTTTGATTTATAATCTTGATGCTGGTTTTTTATCTTTTCTAATACAAATACGAGTCATAGATTAGCTGTTTTAAATTTGGGCCACACTAGTAGAATGACTAAGTTAAAAAAGCTGAGAATAGAATTGATTGAGAGTGATTTATGAGTTTGTAATGAAGGATATAGAGATTGTGAACAGTGTTGGATGGACTTTTATTACTGACAAGCAGAAAGTATGATTGAGAGTGATTGGACTATGATTGAGCAAATAAGAATGTACGTGATATTTAGGATTTAAAAAAATAGAGAGACTTTTAGGAAGCGAACCACTGAGGTGGCTCCTAAGATTAAGAAGTTGGTTGAAAAGTCCAAGGTTGAGAGTGCATCTTGTTTAAGATATGTGTGTTTGAGTTGTCTGCTAGTTCAACGGTTACACTTAATTGGTCTAAGTCAAGAATGTTGATTTTAATATGACATATGACATATTATCCCTCGGGGGTGATTATTTTCTTTTGATTGACTACTTTTGACCGGTGATACTTACAGGTCATGAATGTAGAACTATGTTTAATATGTGATGTGTAAAAAAGATAATTGAGATGGTATTTTCTTTTGGCGTAGTTATCTTTTAGTTTAGATACTTTATCTGTTGTGAGACTGTTAAATTTATTATCTCTTTCTCATCTATATCTTATTGTCTATCTAGGATATATAAAGTCTCAGATATCATATGCCTTTCAGTCGGTGAGGGATTGCAGCATTGGGGCTACCATTATGAATCTATCCAGTATTATGGTTTGCGAATATGTCGCCAGCACTTGGAATTTTATTAATTAGTAGTTTTTGGATAATGAAACTTATTTCTCATAATGAAATTATTTTATAGTTTTTGGACAATATGTTATGATGAGATTAGTGTGTATGTTGTTTCTTCATTTTATGATTTATATTATTATTGGTAGGGGAACTATCTAGGATTTTTTTATGATTTATGTTATTGGCTGGGAACCATCTGGGATTTTCAGCAGAAGTATTTGGGATTTAAGATTTATATTATTGGTTGCGAACCATTTGGGACCCATATTATTTATTGGTTACAGAAATTTGAAATAAATGCTTTTATTTTTTCCTGGAACTTTAATTGAAAAGGATTCCCCGTCATCTATTAGTTTTTCATGGCACATATATTGACGGGGATTCCCCGTCATCTATAATCTATGGAACTAACTTTAAATGACGGGGATTCCCGTCATCAATCTGCTTTTTATGGAACCTATGATGATGGGGATTCTCTGTCATCTATAATCTCCAGAGCTAACTTTTGATGACGGGTTATCCCCGTCATCCAATATCTTTTGGCGTCACTTCTAATTACGGGGATTCCCCATCATCTAATTGCTTTTCTCAAAAAATCAGATGATAGGGAATCCCCGTCATTGTATTATTTTTTAATGATGGTTTCTATTGAAAAAGAGTAAAGTGACAGCCTGATTGTTTTCCACCCTCATCTCAACCCTTTTTTTGCTGTAGTGCAAACAAGACGAACTTAACTCAACTTGGATTTTTTTCGGCATGGCATGTACTCGAACTGAGTTTTGACACCCAAAACACGTTTGAGATAAACATTTGGAGTGTTTTCATCATTTTAGGTTCTTTTACTGCCATATGGAGTCAAAAAGACTCAATAAGTGTGTTTAGGCCCAAACTAGATGAACTTGGCTAAACTTGGATCTTTTGGGCATGATATGCACTCGAACTGACTTTTGACACCCAAAACACGTTTGAGATAAGGATTTGGGATGCTTTGGTCATTTTTGGTGCTTCTAGTGCCATGCGGAGTCAAAAAGACTAAATGAGACTTGTTTAGGCCCAAAAAGGTGAACTTGGCTAAACATAGATCTTTTGGGCATCGCATGTAGACAAACTAACTTTTGACACCCAACAGACGTATGGGATAAGAATTTGGAGTGCTTTGGTCGTTTTAGGTGCTTTTAGTGGCATACAAAGTCAAAAAGGCCCAATAGGACGTGTTTAGGCCCAAAGAAGGTGAACTTGGCTAAACATAGATATTTTGGGCATTGCATGTACTCGAGCTAACTTTTGAAACCCAAAATACGTATGGGATAAGAATTTGGACTGTTTTTGTTGTTTTAGATGCTTTTAGTGACATTTTTTGGGTATATTAAAATGATTGCATTAACCGAAGAAGATACTTACAAATATACATGGGGGCATTCCCTAGGCAAAGAAAACAAATATGGGAGCAATCTAAACACAGATTGCAGCCAGCTTAACCCCTAAAAGGATTACAAACAAGAGAAGGGAACAAAAAGCACTAAACTTTAAGTATAAAAAACAGAAGCATTCAATCCCCAAGAAAGCTGGGTTTTCTTTCTTGTTCTTCTCATTCTCAGAGAAACCTTTAAGACTCCAAAGTCTGCCCCTAATGGCATTAACAATACAAGCCAAAACCACTTTCTTATCTCTCATTCTACCTTCAAAAACTCTCGCATTCCTTTCTCTCCATACATGGTAGACAAAGGTGCAGAAAATAAGCTTTAACAAAAGCCCCAAAAGGTCACCACTCTTAGCTTTCACAACTAGCCAAGAGATCAACTGATTCCAATTCCCAGGAGAGGTGGCCAAGCCACACCAACTGACCAAACTCTACCAAATATGACTAGAGAAAGTGCATGAAACAAACAAGTGCTCAGAGGTCTCCATAGGATGCAAGCAAAGGACATAAGAGGTGACATGGGGAGCCCCAGAAGTGGAGGTCCAAATAACCACTCTATCCCCAGTTACAAGCCTATTAAGAGCAGCAAGCCAAGAAATGAAGCGATATCTAGGATTGTGCTTCTTAAACCAAATAAGTGGGGGCCATATAACTTTATCACCGGCTGGAGGTATTAAGAGCAGTAAACAGGCCTATAGGTATGCCCCACAGAGAAAAGACCAGAAGGAGAATGAGTCCAATGGCAAGAGTCCAAGGAGTGCTCCTTGGGGTAGAGAGAGGAACCTCCCTAATAGTGATAAGTTCATTGGAGTTAGAAGTAGGCCAATTCCAGGCCTCATTATAAATGATGAAGCTCAATTTGGTAGTCCAATCTCAACCAGTACCAAAATGAGACTAGAAACCAGAAATACTTCACCACCGCAACTTCATTAGCTAAAGAGAGATCTCTAAGGCCCAAACCACCTTGAGAGTTAGAATAGCACAGATCACTCCAAGTCACCTTAGCAGCAAAATGCTTTATAGCTAAAATATTCCACAAGTAGTTTCTTATAACCTTCCTGAATCATATGTAAAATCTTCGTGGGAAGAATAAACAAACCAGCCCAATACTGAAAAATGGCGTAGAGAACAGATTTCACCAGCTGCAATCTACCAGCATAAGAAAGGTAATTAGATTCCCACGACTTCACTCTAGCTGTAATATGACCACCAAAGTGACACAATAGTTTTGGTGAGCTTTGAGGTAATCAAAAGGACTCCAAAATATCTCATAGGGAGCTCCCCAACATTGAAATTACACAAATCCAGAATAGCCTGAGAAGTAGTGGGGTGGACCCCAGACTTGAAAACCTGACTTTTCTAAAGATTAGGCTGAAGACTAGAAAGAGCGTCAAATAAGCTTAAACTCTCCATTATAACCTTAACAGAGGAAGTGTTACCCTGAAAAAAGATAAAGAGATCATCAGCAAAGCACAAGTTAATAATGCCAAGCTCATTACACCTCCAGTGATAGCCAAAATCAGCCTTGTGAGCAGCAAGCTTGAGAATACTAGTGAGAACCTCCATAACCAAGACGGATATATATGGGAGATAGGATCACCCTGTCTAAACCCTTTACCACCAGAACCCTGTCAAATCACCATTTACAACAATAGAGAAAGAAGGAGAAGAGATGCACTCCATCACACAATTAGAATAATGGTTAGGAAAACCCAAATAATTAAAGATTCTGCCAATAATCTCCCAATTCAAACTATCATAAGCTTTTTTAATATCCACCTTGAAAGCACATCTTGGACTATTAGAAGTCATATGATAGCCTCTAGCCAACTCCTGAGATAAGAAAATATTGTATGTAGTTCTTCTCCTAGCACAAAGGCAGTCTGGTTGCTACTAATAAGATCGGGAGCACTCTCTTAAGCCTATCAACAAGCATTTTAATGATGCATTTATAGATAACATTGCACAAATAAATAGGCCTAAAGTCTCCAACCTTGGAAGAATTTGGAACCTTAGGGATAAGAGCAATAGTAGTAGAATTAACCTACCTCAACAAGGATTGGGAGCTAAAGAACTCCAAAACAGCTTTAGTCACATCATTACCCACAATATGCCAACTTTTCTTAAAGAAACCAACAGAAAACCCATCTAGACTAGGAGCTTTCTTCCTTCTCAAACTAAGCATGGTGGTGTGCACATTCTCATCTGAATAAGGCTGGTTGAGGATAGCCAAATGAGCTTGTGATAACTTGGTAGGTAGGATCTGAGAGAGAACACTCCAATCCACCTCCTGATCGGGGTGAGAGGTCCTAAGGAGATTCACATAATATGAGAGAATATTATCTTTAATAGCTTGATCATCAGTGATAAGTTCACCCTCCTCATTAACCAACTGATTAATTTTGGATCTAACTCTGTTCTTCTTCAGCCTTTGACAAAAGTAAGAGGAATTCTTATCATCTATGGAAAGCCAATCAACTCTAGCCTTTTGCCTTAGAAAGTCTTCTTCAGCATTTCTAAGCTTAGTAAACTCTACAAATCTGATTTTCTCTTCTTCTTGAAGAGAAAAGCCCTAGGAGAGGCAGCAAGGTCAGCCTGCACTTTAGAGAGAGCTTCTCTAGCAATAAGAGCCCTTTTAGTAATATCTGATAAAAAAGAGGCATTAAACTTCTTAAGAGCAATTTTTACTGATTTAAGCTTCTTACAAAGGCAAAACATGGTTGTTCCATACACTTCAATATCCCAAGCATCTTTAAGAACAACCCAGAAACCCTCAAAATCCATCCAATAGTCAAAGAACTTAAAAGGAGGCAAGAAGTGGCAGGAAACTCCAAAGCCCAATCACCATTAACCAAGGCTCTATCAAGCTTGTGCATCTTGCTACTCCACCAACCTGACCATTCCACCAAGTGAATTGGCAACCACTATAAGGAAGATCAAGAACCTCCAAATGATTGAGACAAGCAGCAAAGTCAATAGGTCTGTCCTTCCACTTGAAGTTACCACCACAATTTTCACTAGGCTTCAAAATAGCATTAATATCACCAAGAACAAGCCAAGGCTTTCCCTGACTGAAGACCTTATGGGAATCAAGCTTATCCCACAAATATCTTCTAGAGATAGCATCATTAGTTGCATAAACCATAGAGATAACAAATTCTTCCCTATCATGAGGAATAGTCAGCATACAAAACATAGCTTGATCAAGAGCAATTTGAGCCATTGAGTATGACTGATCGATCTTTGGTTGTTCATACTGACCGATTGTGGTTAGGACCGCTTTCCTGTACAAGATCCTTTTTGGCTTTTTGAGGAATGGATATGACCTACTATCACATGGGTAGGGGTCGAAAGCGTTCCTGCAGCTTTCAAGCGGATGGATGGGCTGGCACTCATACGGCTTCGCTTCCTTCGCCTGTTTTGATCGTGATCTTAGAAATTCTTTCGTTAAAAGGCCTATTTTCACACTTTGAATGATCATTGAATTACCTCTTCATCGTAGTTGTGATCAATTTATTTGTAAGTAATGTGGCCTGATCATATTGGATCTCTTGGCTTATCAGTTTATCCTTCACCTTAAAGAAGGTGGAGCGCCTTCATCTATCTTATAAGGATGGCACCGCTACGGGAAAAAGAGAGGGTTTCAATCTCTTAGTCAAGCTATGATAGTCAAAAGTCCTAGAAAGGACTGGACACCGCAAACCAGTCATTATTGGAGTCACCATTTCTGTAATTTCCAGTAATTGATCCGGGTCTCTTTTGAATCCATGTTTTCAGACTATATATCCAAAGAACTTCCCTTGGTTTATTATAAACTTACTCTTGGTAGGATTCTAGGAAAATATGGTCGTTTTACTTAATACCAAACGCTTTACCTGTGGAATTGGTGTTTAAACCATTTTGAAACCCGAGGTAGAAAATACGATAATACAAGGAACTACACGTTCTATGAGTGGGGTTGAACGCTTTGGTTTTTATGCTTTGACCTTGCTCATATATCAAGGCTAAGTCTAACTCCTTATGTCTCAGAAAGACAGATGTGCTTTTTGATACACTAGAGTAAGGTGACTAACCCACAGGACCAGAGATGAGACAGAGACTGAGACAACGATTTGTCGAAGACACTATGCCCGAATCAAGGAAAGCTACTGTGCCTATCTTAATTAAGACCGAAAACCTATCTAAAATGGAGCCTTGTTTAAGCTGTCAAATAAATATGATAGAATAGAAAATGAAGAATAACCACTAGTAGGGATATGGATGGAGTCTCGCTCTATAAAGAGAGTTGTAGATTCGTAGAAAAGGAGAAGAGCCTTGACTTTCTATGTTCTTAGTAAAGCGCTAACGATGCAATCTTTCTAAAGCAAGAAGCAATAAACTTGACTTTTAAATCTGGGGGCTTTGTTCCCGCTTGAATTTATTAGTAAAGTTGCTTTTCTAATGATATAATAATATAAGACGCGTTAGCGCTTTAGTTTTCAATAAGGACGTCTTTAGGCTTGACTAAGACTAAGAACATAGAAAGGGATTTTTCATCAGGGTGCGCAGGTTTGGAACCCTATACAAGGGGCTTTTCCTTTCAAATGATAACTGCCTCTTCCTGCTGCGAGGGCGTTGCCCGAAACCAAACCCTCCCTCTGATCAATGAATAAGGTCTTTCCCCCACTGCTGGTTGGCTCTTCGTTTCCTATCCACTGGGTGCAAGGTTACCCACTAGCCAAAGACTTCCTTTCCCTTTTCCGTAACCTTCAACTAAGCTTCAAGGCCGATTCTCCCCTATGCAAAGTCCTAACTTGGATCGACGATAGATGAGAGAGCCTTCTGCCTTTTGCTTCCTTTTCAACCTCCTCAAGGCGGATTTAGAGATCTTTGGAGAAGAACCATCTTGAATAGCCAAAGTACCTAATGGAGAAGCTTTTGGGGGAGCCAAAATCAAAGGAGGGTCAGAATGAGCATGGAGCTCACTACTCTCCTCCTGAGACTCAATTTGAGCCTTAACCTTTCTTCTACTAACCACCTGAGTCCATTCCTTGTCTTGGTTTTCTACAAGGAGAATATCAATAGGAATAGGAGCTGAGTCCTCACCCTCTAACTCCTTAAAAATAATAAGCTCCCTATTATGGTGGGGAGAATGATCTCTAGTAGAAGCAACTTTCTTACTAGCTTGATCAGGTTTAGGGGCCACTTTGTTTTCACAATCATGGCCAAACGACAACACTTCACACATCTCTTAGGAAGGCACTAAAGTCCACTTTGCACATCTCTTAAGATCAATGGTGAAAATTTTGATTAAATCAGTAGAGGCTGAAATTTCCACACAAACTCTAGCATAGTCATGTCTATATCCAGAGGCAGTAGCATTATCAGAATGAGAAGGGATACCCACAACACTTGCAATGTGACTCAAAGCTTCTTAAGTCCATAATTCAATAGGCACATACCACAATTTAACCCATATTGGAAGGGTATAGAGTTTCTCCTTGAAGAATTTTACATTTGGATTGTCCGCGATTCGCTCCACTCACTTTCCCCTCTCTCTTGGACTAAACCCTAACCCCCCTTTTTTGCAAAGCCGCCGCCACGGGGAGAGCTCCCTAGCTCTCCCCGTGACCCTCTCTTCCTCCCTTTTCTCATCATCCCTCCCCATGTCTTCTCTTCTCCTCACCTTCTCTCTCCCTCATGGCCTTTTTTCCTTTCTTTTCTCATCTCCCCTCCCCCATGTTTCTCTTCTCCTTCTCTCCTTCTTCCCCCCTTTTCTTTCTCTCCTTCTTCTCCCCTATCTCCTACCCTTCTCCCCTGATTTTTCACCTTTCTCCCTCTCTTCTTTTCTCCCACCATCCTCTATTTTTTTCTTTTTTCTCTTTCCCTTCCCTTCAGCTGTTTTCTCTTTCTTTGTAGGTCAATTGCTGTGATTTTCTGAGTTTTATGCAGAGTTCTCCTTCCGTTTTGGAAGGTTTTATTTTCTACTAGCTGTGTAGATTTTAGTTCATCAGATCTTTGGTCCTTGGTGGTTTGTCTCCTCTTCGGATATGGCTGTTTTGGTGATTGTGGTGCTGTATTTGTATGTGATACAACCGGGTGTCCCAAATCTATTCGAGATTATGATGTTCTTCATGCAATTATGCTTTTGCAGTGTTTGTTGACCGAGCCAGATTCGATAATGGAGGACCTCTAGAATGAGCCGCTCGAGCTCTACTTTGTGTGATGTTTATGCACACGATTCTCTCTCTATGCGTAAGCAAGTGTAGATTGATCTTATCTGACACTTGTAATCATTTATTTGTATTTAGATCTAATAATTTTATTGAGATCTTGTTTTGTTTGTAATTCTACTTTCATAATGAAATGTGTTCTATCTTAAAAAAAATTCACAGTTGGCTGCCACTCTAAAAGGTGCCAAGGACCATCCTCTAAGTGACATAAGGGTGCCAAGGTGCCAAGGATCATCCTCTCAGCCATATCCGAAGAGGAGACAACCAGCAAGGACCAAAACTAAATGAACTTGAATAAAAATGGATCTTTTGGGCATGACATGTACTTGAGCTGACTTTTGACACCCAAAACACTTTTTTCGGTAAATTAAAATTTTGTATAAACCGAAGAAGAAACATACAAATATACAAGGGGAAAACCCCAGGCAAAAAGAAACAAAAAAGGAAACCAACCAACACATAAGATGGAGGCACACAAACACTAACAGAAGATTACAAGAGATAACAGCCTAAAGAAACAGAAGAACCAAGCTTAATTGTCAAAAATAGAAGCATTCAATCCCCAGGCAAGCTGAATGGTTTTGTTATCCTCAGTCACATAAAATCCTTTAAGACTCAAAAATCTACCTCTAATGGCATTTGTAATGCAAGCCAAGACCACTTTCTTGTCCCTCATTTTGCCCTCAAAGACTCGATTATTTCTCTCTCTCCAGATATGGTAGACAAACGAGATGAACATAAGCTTCAACATAAGGCCCAAGAAGTAGCCTTAACTTTCACAAAGAGCTAGGAGATAAGTTGATTCCAGTTTCTAGGAGAAGACACCAAGCCACACAAACCAACCAAATTCTGCCAAATAAAGCTAGAATAAGGGCAAGAAACAAACAGGTGTTCAGAAGATTTTGAAGGATGCAAGCAAAGTACACAACTACTAACATTGGAAGACCTAGGAGAGGAGGTCCAAGCAGCCAATCTATCCGCAGTTGCAAGCTTATTAAGAACAGCAAGCCAAGTAATAAAGCTATATCTAGGAATATGCTTCTTAAACGAAATAAGAGGAGCCCATCTCACTTTTGCACCAGTTGGAGCCAATTTCCTATAAGTGTGCCCCACAGAGAAAAGATCAGAGGGAGAAAGAGTCCAGAGTCCAATAGGACTCTTTAGGAGGGGGAAGATGGACCTCTCTAATTGTGATAAGCTCATGGGAGTTAGAAATTGGCTAAACATGGATCCTTCAGGCATTACATGTACTCAAACTGACTTTTGACACCCAAAACACATTTGGTATAAGAGTTTGGAGTGTTCTCATCATTTTAGGTGCTTCTAGTGCCATATGGAGTCAAAAGACCCAACGGGACGTGTTAAGACGCAAACTGTATCAACTTGGCAAAACTTGGATCTTTAGGGCATGGCATGTACTCGAACTGACTTTTGACACCCAAAACACATTTGGTATAAGAATTTGGAGTGTTCTGGTAATTTTAGGTGCTTCTAGTACCATATGAAGTCCAAAGATCCAACGAGACGTGTTTAGACCCAAACTAGATGAACTTGGCTAAACTCGGATCTTTAGGGCATGGCATGTACTCGAAAAGACTTTTGACTCCAGTAGAAGATAAGAATTTGGAGTGCTTGGGTTTTTTAGGTGCTTTTAGTCCCATATGGAGTCAAAAAGACCCAACGGTACGTGTTTAGGCTCAAACAAGATTAACTTGGCTAAACTTGGATCTTTTAGGCATGTTTACTCGAACTGACTTTCGATACCCAAAACACGTTTTGGATAAAAATTTGGAGTGTTTTGGTTGTTTTAGGTGCTTTTAGTGGCATACAGAGTAAAAAATACCCCAATGGGATGTGTTTAGGCCCAAACTAGATGAACTTGTCTAAACTTGGATCTTTAGGTTATGCCATGTACTCGAATTGACTTCTGACATGAAAAACACATTTCAGATAAGAATTTATAGTGTTTTCATCATTTAAGGTGCTTTTAGTGCCATACGGAGTCAAAAGACCCAATAAGACGTGTTTAGGCCCAAACTAGATGAAGTTGGTTAAACTTGGATTTTTTGGGCATGAAGTGTACTCGAACTGACTTTTGACACCCAAAACACATTTGGGATAAGAAGTTGGAGTGTTTTGGTCGTTTTAGGTGCTTTTGTGGCATACAGAGTCAAAAACACCCAATGGGATGTGTTTAGGTCCAAACTTGATGAACTCGGCTAAACTTGCTTCTTCTGGGAATGACATGTACTTGAACTGACTTTTGACACTCAAAACAAGTTTGGGATAAGGATTTGGAGTATTTTGGTCAGTTTAGGTGTTTTAGTGCCATACGGAGTCAAAAAGTCCCAACGAAACGTGTTTAGAACTAGACTAGATAAACTTGGATCTTTTAGACATGGCATGTACTCGAACTAACCTTTGACACCTAAAACATGTAAGGGATAAGATTTTGGAGTGTTGTGGTCTTTTTAGGTGCTTCTAGTGCCATACAAAGTTAAAAACACCTAATGGGATGTGTCTAGGCCCAAACAATATGAACTTGACTAAACTTAGATCTTTTGGGCATGTCATGTACTCAAACTGACGTTTGACACCCAAAATATGTTTGAGATAAGAATTTGGAATGTTTGGGTCATTTTAGGTGCTTTTAGTGTTATACAGAGTCAAAAAGACCCAAGGGAACGTGTTTAGGCCCAAACTAGATGAACTTCACTAAACTTGGATCTTTTGGGCATGGTATGAACTCGAACTGAATTTTGACACCCAAAACACGTTTGTGATAACAATATTGAGTGTTGTGGTGGTTGTTTCAAGTGTTTTTAGTGCCACAAAGAGTCAAAATGATCCAATGGGACGTGTTTATGCTCAAACAAGATGAACTTAACTAAACTTGGATCTTTTGGGCAAGACATGTACTTGAACTGAATTTTGACACCCAAAACACGTTAATGATAAGAATTTGGAGTGTTTCGGTAATTTTAGGTGCTTTTAGTGCCATATGAAGTCAAGAAAGCCTAACGGGAAGATTTTAGGCCTAAACTAGATGAACTTGGCTAAACATGGATCTTTTCGGCATGGCATGTACTCGAACTGACATTTGACACCCAAAAAACATTTGCGATAAGAATCGTGATTGTATTGCCATACATGGTCAAATGGGACGTGTTTAGGCCCAAACTAGACGAACTTGGCTATACATGGATCCTTTAGGCATTACATGTACTCAAACTGACTTTTGACACCAAAAACACATTTGGTATAAGATTTTGGAGTGTTGTCATCATTTTAGGTGCTTCTAGTGCAATATGGAGTCAAAAGACCCAACGGGACATGTTAAGACCCAAACTGTATCAACTTGGCAAAACTTGGATCTTTAGGGCATGACATGTACTCGAACTGACTTTTGACACCCAAAACACGTTGGGGATACAAATTTGGAATGTTTTGGTTATTTTAGGTGCTTCTAGTGTCATATGGAGTCAAAAAGACCCAATCAGTTGTGTTTAGGCTCAAACAAGATGAACTTAGCTAAACTCAGATCTTGTGAGCATGTCATTACTCGAACTGACTTTTGACACCCAAAACATGTTTGGGATAAGGATTTGGAGTGTTTTGGTTAATTTAGGTTCTTTTAGTGACATACGGAGTCAAAAATACCCAATGGGACGTGTTTAGGTCCAAACTAAATGAACTTGGCTAAACTTGGATCTTTAGGAGATGGCATGTACTTTAACTGACTTTTGACATGAAAAAGAGGTTTGGGATAAGAATTTGGAGTGTTTTCATCATTTTAGGTGTTTTTAGTGCTATACGGAGTCAAAAAGACCCAATATGTCGTGTTTAAGCCCAAACTAGATGAACTTGGCTAAACATGGATATTTTGGGCATGGTGTATACTCGAACTGACTTTTAACACTCAAAACACGTTTTAGATAATAATTTGGAGTGTTTTGGTCGTTTTAGGTTCTTTCAGTGGCTTATAGAGATAAAAATACCCAATGGGATGTGTTTTGGTCTGAAACTGATGAACTTGACGAAACTTGGTTCTTTGGGGCATGACATGTACTTGAACTAACTTTTGACAGCCAAAACACGTTTGGGATAAGGATTTGGAGTGTTTTGGTCATTCTAGGTGTATTAATGCCATACGGAGTCAAAAAAATCCAATGAGACGTGTTTAGGCTTAGACTAGATGAACTTCATTAAACTTGGATCTTTTTGGCATGGCATGGACTCGAACTGAATTTTGACACCTAAAACGTTTTAGGGATAAGAATTTGGAGTGTTGTGGTCGTTTTAGGTGCTTCTAGTGCCATACAGAGTCAAAAACGCCTAATGGGACGTGTCTAGGCCCAAACAAGATGAACTTCACTAAACTTAAATCTTCTTAGGCATGTTATATACTCAAACTGACTTTTGACACCCAAAACACGTTAGGGATATGAATTTGGAGTGTTAAGGACGTTTTAGGTTCTTTTAGTGCCATACGGAGTCTAGAAGACCCAATGAGACGTGTTTAGGCCTAAACTAGATGAACTTGGCTAAAGTTTGATCTTTTGGGCATGGCATGTACTCGCTCTAACTTTTGACAGCAAAAACATGTTTGGGATAAGAATGTGGAGTGTTTTGGTCATTTTAGGTGTTTTTCATGCCATACAGAGTCAAAAAGACCCAACGAGCAAGTTTAGGCCTAAACATGATGAACTTGGTTAAACATGGATCTTCTGGGTATGTCATGTACTTGAACTCACTTTTGACACCCAAAACACGTTTGGAATAAGAATTTGGAGTTTTATGGTCGTTTTAGGTGCTTTCAATGCCATACGGAGTCTAAAAGACCCAATAAGCTGTGTTTAGGCCCAAAATTGATGAACTTGGCTAAACTTGTATCTTTTGGGCATGACATGTACTCGAACAGACTTTCGAAACTCAAAAAACCTTTAGGATAAGAATTTTGAGTGTTTTGGTTGTTTATGGTGCTTTTAATGCTATATAGAGTTAAAAAGACCCATTGGGACATGTTTAGGCCCAAACTAGATGAACATGGCTAAACTTGGATTTTTTGGGCATGACATGCACTCGAATTGACTTTTGACACCAAAAACTTGTTTTGAATTTTGAGTGTTTGGTCATTTTACGTGCTTTTAGTGCCATACGGGGTCAAAAAACCCCAATGGGACATCTTCAATCCCAAACTTGAAGAACTTGCCAAAACTTGGATCTTTTGGGTATGACATGTACTCGAACTGACTTTTGACACTTAAATTACAATTGGGATAAGAATGTGGAGTGTTGGGATTGTTTTAGGTGCTTTTAGTGACATACGGAGTCAAGAAGACCCAATGGGACGTGTTTAGGCCCAAACTAGATGAACTTTAGAAAACTTGGATCTTTTGGGTATTGCATGTACTCGAATTGACTTTTGACACCCAAAACACGTTTGAGATAAGAATTTAGAGTTTTTAGATCGTTTTAAGTGCTTTTAGTGCAATACAGAGTCAAAAAGAACAAATGGAACTTGTTTAGGCCCAAACTAGATGAATTTTGTCAAACTTGTATCTTTTGGGCCTGGCATGTACTCGAATTGACTTTTGACACCTAAAAGATGTTTGGGATAAGAATTTGGAGTGTTTTGGTTTGTTAAGGTGCTTTTAACCCAATGGGACGTGTTTAGGTCCAAGCTAGATGAACTTGACTAAACTTGGATGTTTTGGGCATGACATGTACTTGAACTGACTTTTGACACCCAAAACACGTTTGGGATAAGGATTTGGAATCTTTTGGTCATTTTAGGTCTTTTTAGTGCCATACGTAGTCAAAAAGACCCAATGAGACGTGTTTGCGCCAAGACTATACGAACTTGGATAAACTTGGATCTTTTGGGCAAGGCATGTACTCGGACTGACTATTGACACCTAAAACATGTAAGGGATAAGAATTTGGAGTGTTGTGGTCATTTTAGGTGCTTCTAGTTCCATACGAAGTGAAAAGGTCCAATGGGACTTGTTTAGGCTTAAACAAGATAAACTTGGCTAAACTATGATCTTTTGGGCATGTCATGTACTCGAATTGACTTTTAACACCCAAAACACGTTCGGGATAAGAATTTGGTTTCTTTTGGTCGTTTTTGTGCTTTTATTGCCATACGGGGTCAAAAAGACCCAATGGGATGTGTTAAGGCTCAAACTAGATGAACTTGACTAAACTTAGATCTTTTGGGAATGACATGTACGCGAACTGACTTTTGAAACACAAAACACGTTTGGGATAAGAATTTGCTGTGTTTTGGTTGTTTTAGCTGTTTTTAGTGCCATATGGAGTCAAAAAGACCCAACAAGACGTGTTTAGGCCCAAAATAGATGAACTTGGCTAAATTTGGATCTTTTAGGCATGACATGTACTTGTATGCTAGTAGATTGTTGTAGCAGATTCTGTCACTGCTTTAGCAGAGTTTGAGCATTTGGTAAGAAGATTTTTTGTGTAGTCCAGTTGGCGCTGAAAAGAGAGGCAAAGGCTCGTGCGTTCAAAATCTATTATCTAGGTGGCATTTTCACTTTTGAAAGTTGTCCCTATTCTGGCTTCGCTGACACGTGTCCTTGCAAAGGGCTAAAACCCGAATCTTGAGGCCTCTATTTATAATTTTGGGAAAGGATAGCCGACACTCTTACTGGTACGAAGGAAACGTTTTGCAGAAGGAAAGAAGTGGAGGAAGAGGACATAAATGGAAGGAAGGAAGCAAGGAAGAAGACAGCCAAAGAATATTTGTTTATTCTCATTCTATTTCTCCTTGTTTAGCTTAATTTACTCTCTACATTTTTCTTCATCTTCATTCATGCTCTGCTAGATACTTATAGAAATGGGTTTATTCGATTATGTTCTTAAGCTCGTTATGAGCTAAACATTGAAGCTAGTATGGTAATGAATATGGATGTTGCTTTATCTGATTAAAGAAGTTTCTATTGCTCATCTCTTTAAGAATGGTTGATTTTTAATTTTCATTATTGATTGTCCATCTTTAGTGAAATGATACATGGGTTAATTCAATAGAAATGACTTGAATGATACATGGGTATTTTTAAATCCTATATATCTAAATACTTAGTGGCTAGTAAAGGTATATATGCTCACCTTGTAAACCCATTTGCTGGAACTTAAAGAAGAAGACTCTAATCTTAATTCAGCTTAGACATAAGTTAATTATGCTGGAGTTGATACTCACAAGGATGGAAGTCCATTGTTCTTTTAAGCTAAGGTTAATGCTATTAGGATGCTCTAGCAACAAGAACAAAATTAATTAGAGAAAGTAATGGATAGAGGATTTAAACATACTAGCCCGCTTCACTACTGAATACTCCATTAATATCAACTTAACTTCATACCCTGCAAGTGTCATTCTAAACCAATTTACGTAGCATTATTATTTCCACTAGTTTTAAACCAATTGAACTTAATAACTACTATTGTCTTGTTTTCCAATTAGATTTGATTTGGTCTATATTGTTGTATATTTATCACCAGTCACTATGAAGATCGTCACTCACTTATCACTTTTATACTTGTTAAGAACACGTGCATTTGCATATACACTTATCACAACTATGACAGAGCAAGAGAGATTGGTAGAGGGAGAGAAATGGGGAGAGAGAGAGAGAGAGTGTGTGTGTGTGTGTGTGTGTGTGTGTGTGTGTGTGTGTGTTTGAGTGTTTTGTTTGTGGGCGAAGACAAGGGGAGGGGAAAAGGAAGAGGGAGGGAGAGAGAGAGATGGCGAGAGAGGGAGAGAGTGAGAGAGACAAAGAGAAAGGGAAAAGAGAGACAAGGAGAGAGACGGAGAGAGAGATTGTGAGAGAGGGGAAGGTGGGAGAGAAAGAGAGGAGAGGGGAAGTTAGGAGAGAGAGAAAGAGGGAGAGTGAGAGAGAGAGAGTTTTGTGTGTGTGTGTGCATGCGCATGTGTTTGAGTGTTTGTTTGTGGGCGAAGATAAGGGGAAGGAAAAATAGAGAAAAAGAGATTATGAGAGAGGGAGAGAGATTGGTAGAAGGAGAAAGAGGGGAGGGGAAGAGACAAGAAGAGGGTAGGAGTGCAAAAGAGACAGAAAGGATGAGGAGTGAGAGAGAGAGAGAGAGAGAGAGTGTGTGTGTGTGTGTGTGAAAAGGGAAGAGAAGGGGAAGGAGAGAGACAGAGGTAGAAAGATGATGAGAAATGGAGAGATTGGTAGAGGGAGAAAGAAGGGGAGAGAGAGGAAGAGACGAAGAGAGAGATATAAAGAGAGAAAAAGAGAGGGAGAAGAGAGACAGGGTGAGAGAGAAAGTGAAGGAGATAGGGGAGAAAGATAGAGAGAGAGAGTGGGAAGGTGAGGGAGAGAAAGGGAGAGGGAGGGTGAAGGAGAGAAAGGGAGAGAGAGGTGGGATAGGGGAAGAGAGAGGGAGGGAGAGAGAGAAAGATCATTAGAGAGAGTAAGAGAGATTGGTAGGGGGAGAGAGAGAGAGAAAGCGTGTGTGTGTGTGTGCGTGTGTGTGTGTTTGTAAGAGAGAGAAAGAGATAGAGAAAGAGAGCAATAGACAGGGAGTGAGAGAGAATGGGAGAGAGAGACAGAGTGAGAAAGAGAGTGAGTGAAAAAGAGAGAGGGAGAGTGGGATAGAAAGATATATATATATATATATATATATATATATATATAGAGAGAGAGAGAGAGAGAGAAGAAGAAGAAGAAGAAGAAGTGGGATAGGGGGAGAGAGAGAGGGAGGGAGAGAGAGGGGGAGAAATGGAGAGAGACACAGAGAGGGATAGGGAGAAAGAGAGTGAGAGAGAGGGGAAGGTGGGAGAAAGATGGGGGAAGTTGGGAGAAAGAAATAGAGGGAATTGGATAAAGAGTGTGTGCGCGCGTGCTTGTGCGCGCGTGTTTGAGTTTTTGTGTGTGGGAGAAGAGAAGGGGAGGGAGACATAGAGGAAGAGAGATTATGAGAGAGGGAGAGAGATTGGTAGAGGTAGAGGAAGAGACATAAATAGGGAGGGAGAGCAACAGAGAGAGAGAAAGAGAGAGAATGTGTGTTTGTATGTGTGTGTTTGTGTGATGGAGAGTTGGAGAAATATTTGAAAGGAGAGAAGAGTGAGAGAGGGGGAGAGAGAGATATAGTGAAAGAGGAAGAGAGAGAAAGTGTATGTGTGTGTGTGTGTGAGAGAGAGAGAGAGAGAAGAGAGGGAGAGAGGGAGGGAGAGAGAGAGAGTGAATGATACAGGTAGAGGGAGAGGAACAGACATAGAGAGGGAGGGAGAGAATGTGTGTGTGTATGTGTGTTTGTGTGTGGGGGCGAGATGGGGAGGGAGAGAGAGGGGGATAGAGACGATGAGAGAGTAACAGATAGAGAGAGAGGGAGAAAATTAGAGAAAGTAAAAGATTTGGAGAAAGATTTAGAAGGAGAGAAGGAGAGAGGAGGGGGAAGGGGAGAGAGAGAAAGAGAATTAGAGAGAAGAGGGAGAGATACAGAGAGGAAGGTAGAGCAAAAGAGAGAGGGGGTGAATGTGTGTGAGCGGTAGGGCTCCACAGATAGGGGAGAGAAAGGAAGGGGTAGAGACAGATAGAGGAGAGAGAGAGAGATGAAGGGGTAGAGGGAGATAGGGATGAGAGAGAGAATGAGAGAGAGAGAAAGATAGATAGAAAGTGAGTTAGAGAGAGTGCGAGAACGGAGAAGAGAGACAAGGTTAGAGAGAAAGAGTGAAGGAGAGAGAGGAGAGAGATAGAGAGAGGGAATATTGGGAGAGAGAGCGTGAGTGTATGTGTTTGAGTGTTTGTGTGTATTTGTTTGTGGAAGAAGAAAAGAGGTGGGAGAAATAGAGGAAGAGAGACGATGAGAGAGGGCGATAGATTGGTAGAGGGAGAAAGAGGGGGAAGAGACAGACATAGGGAGAGAGAGCGAAAGAAAGATAGAGGAGGAGGAGGAGAGAGAGAATCTGTGTGTGGGGGGGGCGAGGGGAAGGGACAGAGAGTGGGATAGAGACGATGAGAGACTAAGAGCGAGCGAGAGAGAGAGAGAGAGAGAGAGTGCGTGTGAGAGGGAAAGAGGGAGAGAGGGAGAGAAAGAAAGATAATTAGGGAGAGCAAAAGAGATTGGTAGGGGGAGAGAGGGAGAGAGAGAGAGTGTGTGTGTGTGTGTGTATGTGTGTGTGGGTGTGTGTGTGTTTCTGAGAGAGAGAAAGAGAGAAAGCGGAAGAAGGGGAGAGTGAGAGAGAATGTGAGAGAAAGACAGGATAAGAGAGTGAGTGAAAGAGAAAGGGGGAGTGAGAAAGTGAGAGAGACAAAAACATATAGGGAGAAAAGAGACGGGGGAAGAGAGAGAATGAAGGAGAGATAAGGAGAGAGAGAGAGTGAGAGAGAGGGGAAGGTGGGAGAGAGAGAAGGGGAAAGTTGGGAGAGAGAAATAGAGGGAAATAGATAGACAATGTGTGTGTGTGCGCGCTCCCGCGCGTGTATTTAAGTTTTTGTGTGTGGGAGAAGAGAAGGGGAGGGAGAAATATAGGAAGAGAGACGATGATAGTGGGGGAGAAATTGATAGAGGTAGATGAAGAGATAGACAGAGGAAGGGAGAGTGAAAGAGAGAGAGATAGAGAGAAAGATAGGACAAAGAGGAGAGAGAGTGTGCGTTTATATGTGTGTGTGTGTGTTTGTGTGATGGAGAGTTGGAGAAAGATTTGGAAGGGGGAAGAGAGAGAGAGAGACAAAGAGGAAGAGAGAGAAAGAGAGAGAGAAAGAGAGAGAGAGAGAGAGAGTTGGTGTGTGTGTGTGTGTTGTGTGTGTGTGTGTGTGCGCGCGCGCGCGTGTGATAGAGAGAGAGGGAGGGAGAGTGAGTGAGACGGGTAAATGGAGACAAAGCGGGGATATAGAGGAAGGGGAAGAGAGAGAGGGAGGGGAAGATAGGGGAAGATGGAGAGAGAGAAAGAGAGAGAGACTGGTACAGGGAGGCAGGGAGAGGACAAAGTGAGAGTATGGGGAGAAAGAGAGAGAGAGGATGGGGGAGTACTCTAGACACTCAAAGGTGGCGACAAATGCTTGCTCTCTCTCTCTAGAAGTGAGAGTTTATCACTCTAGAAATGGGAGCTTCTCTCTCTAAAGTTGGAGCTTCTCTCTACAGTTCCAATCCCCTCAAATGAAGAAGAAGTCCTCCTTTTATAGATGAACAAAAAGAGGGGGGACCATTGCAACTAATCCCTTTATTAGTTGCAAGCCCGCCAATCAAATCGCGCCACCTAAGCTGACTGATCATGCTTAGGTGAGTAAGAGGAGGATTACACATGAGCCAATCGGGTGGCGCCACGTGGGTCTTAGTGTAATGACCATGATCTAAGGAGAACACGCTTAGCCGGTGAGGCGCGACGACGGTGTTCACCCAACGTCTCCTCTACAAAGGTTCTCTAAAACCAAACCCCTCCCCAAGGTGGGAGGGTAGCACACCCTCAATGTCTAGAGTGGTCGTACTGTGGAGGAATGTCCCCCGTCCAGTACAACGTAGCCTCGCCCCTAATCCTACCAGTCCACAGCCTCCCGAGCGTTACCAGGAAACCATACGTCCACCCAAGTCTTCGTCACTTGACTCGTTGTAATAATGTATCGGTGTGTCTTGTCTAAAACACATAATCGTTGTCTCCAAGTTGCATTACGGAGGGTGATCCAGGCACCTCCATGGTACACCCATGAGGGTGATATCAATGGTGCTACTATGGGGGTGAGATCAATGGTGCTACCGTAGGGGTGACACCCCATGGTGCTGCCATGGGGACGACTCCCATGGGTACCTCAATGGACGACTCCCGCGGGTAGTCAACGTTGAGGCCGTCAACCCTCATGTACAAAATGTTTTATGAGTATTGCAGGACCAGTACTACCTTTTCATAAGCACAGAATTTTCTTTTACCTTCCTTATACGTTATTCCCTATTTGATTTTCCTGCAAAATTTGAGAAGATTTTATTCTATTTTTGGGAATTTAGCCTCTCTGCGTCTTGCTTGCTCAGTCACGCACGTCAAACGGACACCCAACCCAGCTTTCTTGTCACCTCCGAGGAACCTCTTTATCTTGCGTCCTATACTCAACGCACCCTAGACACCAACGACCCCAACGACACCAACGACACTAACTGCACTAACTGCTCTCGACACTAACTGCTCTCGATATTTAATACTCTCGATATTTAATACTACTGACTAGCTTAGCTCACCACTCATTAGCAAAGTACTTTATCCCACTCTGTACACTTTTTTGACAAAATAGTAACATTTGTTATTAAAATAATATGTGAAAAAGTTTTCCGTCCTCAAAGGACATTTTTGCCCAAGTGCAGGAGTCATAAACTTTTGGGTTGCCCAACCAGTTTGAAACTTTTGGGATACCACTTCAGTCAGAAGAAGTGGACAAGAAAGCCAATATAGACTAGAAAATTGTCCTAGGATACCCAAGGCAGTCTTCTCTACCAAAATTGCTTCAAAATTGATCAACCCATTAATTATCGAGATTGACAAATTGATCAGCAGCAAGAGATTTGAACCATAGCAATACAAAATAATGTTAAAATGGTAAACAACTAAAATTACATAGATACTTTCTTATTTTAAAAAATAAAAAAGAAGTATATCGCCGTTGTTTCCTTTAAAAAGAACTAAGCATGGACTTGATATTGACAAATTGTTCAGCATCAAAAGATTTTTCAGTGTGCATAAAAAATCTGCAAGCATAACAAATGCAACAAGGGATCACAATAAAAGGTTTTAGCCACGAAATCGTCATTTCTAAAAATGATTTTCACTTTTTCTAAACTCGTCTTTTCAAATACGATTTCAACGATTTTTATTTAGCTTGCCGCTCCAGAAGACGTAGACGGTTTTCAAATTAGAATGACTGTAAGCAGATATCTTCAAATTAGACTGACTTAACAACGGATGGGCAGGCCTAATTAATGAAGAAGCCTCCAGAACATAAAATCACAAACTGATTGAATCAAAATCTTCTTTCTGCTGATCAACCAAAAACACCCACAAAGCCTTGACAGTCAAGGAGTGGAATAACTTACATGCGCCCGATTTGCTGCAGGGGAAGCAATAAGTGTTTTCACGCTTAGCCTACAAGAGCAAGAAATCGACTCCATTAAACATAATGACCATTAACTAGCTAAAGAACAGCCACTTAAGTAAGCAAAATAGAGCAGAAACTAAAAATAGGGGAGAACCCTTACCGAATTATTAATTTGGGTTTCATAAAAAACGGGAATCCCAATCCCAACAACTATAGTCACTACCCCAACTGATATCGCAGGAAAGAAAATCCATTTATGTGGACTTAACAGAGCAATTTAGAAATGGGGATTGGAGACGAGGAAGCGAGGGTGCTACTGACATTTCTTAAATCCAATTTTTTGAGCTCCAAATACTGGTACGGGTTTGATTCGAGGAGCTTCAATTAGAGAGATCCGATCTTAACATGAAGGATGGCAACGACGATGACGATGGCCGGCGATGAAATAGAGAAGGCGAGGAAGCTTCAAGAGAGAGACGAAGAGACCGAGAGATAGAGAGACGTTGGCGTAATTCATTTTTGTGCGTAATACTTCCTTAATTTGAAATATTTTAAGAATCTCATTATATTATTGAATTTCTTAATCTTCCTCCATAAAATTTAGGACTAAAATATTGATAATCTTAAATTAAATGATCAATAAGAAAATATCACAAGTTTTTAAATAATATTATACAAACTATTTTTAGAATTCTTAAATTAACGATTTCCTTAACTTTTAATAGAATAAATTATTCTACAAAAAATAAACAAAGATTAAATATTTTTTTATTGAAGGCTCTTATATATTAGTATTTTGATTATTAATGTTTTAATATTTAAATAACTCCATATTTTTAACAGTAAATTCATATTATTAATTAATATTTGTATGGTAATGAGTTATACTTAGATTTGAATAGAATTAACTATTTTTAAAAATTTAATTTTAAAATTTTAAAGAATTACCATCAGAATTATTTTATCTATTAGTAGGCTAGTTGCTCGATTATAGTTGTTTTAAAGCTCAAAATTGAGGTAATTATTGTTAAATGAAAATGCCAAATTAAATAATTATTTGGTCTGATCAAGTAAATTATATTCTACTTACTCAGACCAAGTAGTTCTTAACATTCTTACAAATGAAAAGTAAAAGTCTACTTGATCTGAGCAATTATATTTTTCTTCTACTTACCCTGACCAAGTAATATTTAGCATTATGGATGAATAAAATTTTAGAGCCATAAACTAATTAGTCTGAGCAAGTAGATTTTATCCCATACTTGCTTGGACCAAATAGCTTTTAATATTTTCGACAAATGAAAACATCAGAGCCAAAACTACTTGTCTGAGCAAATAAAATATATCTCTTACTTGCTCAGACCAAGTAGTTTTTAATATTCTGGACAAATGCAATTGCTAGAACCAAAACTATTTGATCTAAGCAAGTATGTTACATCTCCTACTTATTTAGACCAAGTAATTTTTTACTTTGACATGATTAAGTCCAGAGTATTAAGAACTACTTGGTTTAAGCTAGTTGATTATATCATTTATTTGTTCATACCAAGTAGTTTTAGTATTCTTGACAAAATAAAATCGTAAGAGTCAAAAACTACTTGGTTTGAGCAAGTAGATAATATACCATATGTACTCAGATCAAGTGGCTTTTCACAATGCACAAATACAAACCACTTCATAACATACATAAAGTTATCACATAAAATACATATTTCATGTGTAGAAAATGTATCAATTTCAGGTTTGAATATCAAAACTTACCAGTTTAAGGTTAGAAAATCAAAGGTATCGATATTTTAGGTTTTCATATACCAATTTTAACTTTGAAAATTGAAATAACCAATTCTATATTTTAAAGTACTAATTTTAGACTTGAAAAATAGAATGTACCCAATTCAAATTTGAAAAATCAAAGGTACTGAATTTAGGTTTTCATGTACTAGTTGTAGTTTTTGTATCAATTTTAGGCTTAAAACATGAAATGTACAAATATTACTTTTCAATGTACCCCATTTTTACTTTTCCATATACCAATTTAGGTTTAAAAATAAAATTGTATCAATTTTAGGTTCATGTAGCAATTTTTTGTTGAAAAAGATGAAATGTGCCAAATTTAGGTGTCAACTAATTGAATATCGCTACACACTGAATTATAAAATACTATTTTTTAAGTTCAATTTAGTTTAATAAAAATATCATCAATTAAAAATGATGTGTTGATTTAAAAATTTGGTGATGAAATTAAAAATGTTATATTTGATTAGGGAGTGCATGTGAAAGTATATATTAGATTGTTTAACTAAAAATCTTATTTAGAGTAAACAATGAAATATTATGTAAAAGTTTTATTCAGACCAATCATGTACCAGAGACTTTTATCATTTTTAGACCTAGCTTATCTCTTTTATTTTACTTAGTGTTTTCTTTGTGAGTTTTGTTATATTTAGTAGTATCCAAATTCGTATAAATTCTTCACTTCATATATATTAATATTGTATTTGAATATTCATCTAACTCAACTTTTATTTTTACTTCCTATTTAAAACATGAAAGACCAATTATGAAATTTATTAATTAGTTGAATTTAATTATTTTATTAATTAAAAAATAAAACAATGCAAAGGCTGGAAGAAAAAACTAGTCTCTTGTGTTTAGAATTGCATGTAGTTTCACTCTGAATAGGCTATAACAATTTGTATAATAGTTAACATCCACTTTACATTCTTTTACCAAAGTCTTATTTTTTTGTAACAGAACATAAATATGATTTATCTAAGGTTATATTAAAGTTAGATACGTTTGATTGTTTTATTGACTATAAACTAAATCGTTCAGTTAGTTCACATTTTCACATTATTTCTAGTGTAATATAAGTTGCCATATAATGCCTCATAACAAGGATCAATGAAATAAGTTTCTCATAAAATAGATTACATAATCGATTAATTTGTGTGCATGTATAATGATATTACATGTCATTCAATGAAAAATACTTGATATATAAGAAAATGTATGAGAGATAAAATCATTTTAAAAAACCATTGTCGAGGTTAAGAGATACATGAAAAAAATATTGAAATTGACTACTACAAAACAAAAAGAGCAAATTAAAGTAGACAGAGAACCCTATAACTATGATTCATGGATGAAGGGCAAAGAAGAAATATGCCTATTTGATTCTTCATTAACCTTGACACAATCTAGTTGAGATATTGATAAATTTATTAGTTATCAATTGATTATTTACTATAAATGTTGATGCAAATAGTAAAAGTCAGTTGAATATTATCTATGTGAAAATAAAAAGTCTTTTTTTGACTTAATGATAAGTTATTAGACTGATTATTTATTTATGTACTTTTATTCTATATTAATTAATAAATTTTGTATTATATACGATTATAAGAGTTGAAAAATAGAATTGCACTTTTAGCTTTTTGTTAGAAAATTTAATTCATAACAATTATTTTTTATGAACAAAGTTTCACACGATGAATCTAGTTAATTAATTTTGAAACATCATAAGTTAAAATTTTCAAGTTAAATACAGAAATATTGGCTATTAATTCTTAAATTATTTTCAAACTAATTAAATGAAATACTCACATAATCCATTGTTTTTAGAAATTAATTGGTCATAGTTCTTATTTCATCTCTAAAATCCACTAATGCATGAAATTTAATAAATATATTAATTATTTATTATTATTAATAATAGTTAAATTGAAATGATACTTGGTGAATAATTGGGTATAAAATTTGGCACCTGATTTTGTATATATGTGTATGTACACATGTATATTATTTGATGATAAAACATGCCTCAGAATATGGTATATGTTGCAAAAAAAATATATGTGAGAGAATAAACAACAAAAATTACTATTAATTAATTGACATAAAATAGTTAGTCGTATTATTACGTGAATTAGAAATTAAGTAATAGATAGACAAAAACCATGAGTAATTTGTGAAAACTATCACAAATTTTGAAAGTTCTACAAATTTTTCTCCTGATTTATAATCAGGATTTAGTTATAGTAATTTACTAAAATTTAAAAAAAAATTAATGTAATGGATTCTATTTTAAAATTGGCCATTAAAATTAAACGCAACTACTTAATAAGTGTCATAGGCGAAATATTTTTTTCTTATATACCTTAATTTTAATAATTTAAGTAAACAACATTCAATATTGACAAAGTAGGAGGATTATCGTATAATTTAAGTAAATGAAAATCTTTACAAATTAAAGAGAGAGAAAATTTGATAATGATGCTAGATCTTACCTTCTTCCTTCAATCTTTGTAGATAACAGATACAAATAACACATAGCCTCATCAAAGATGAATATCATGAGATGAGAAATGAAAACTAACTGACAAACTCCATTTCTTCTTTAATTTCACAGTATAAGAAACTCAATAGAGAAATTAGAAATTTGAATCAAAATTTATAAGACGGATTAAAACGATTAGTGAGTATTTATAAGAAGAGGAAGATCATGAGGTGTCTTGGCTATAAGTAAATTAAATAAAATAATTGCAATTGAATTTGAGGAGATAGAATATGAGAGGTTGGCTGGGATTTTTTTATTACATGCATTTCTATTTAACAATCTAATTTCAACTTTAAATGAATTTATTCATTTAACAATTTTTTATTATAGAACGGGATATCAATTTTTTCATTTCAATGAAAGAACATACATTAAGATCATCTCACTACAAAATATTCAAAGGCAATTCCGAAAAACCCCACGTATATTTATTCAATACAAAGTTACAAACTATATAATGTTCAAGATATGTGAACTTAGTATTGTATTTTATTAGTTAATAAAAACCCCACGTTGTATATTTAATTTTAAAATATTAAGTTTTATTGAGAAAACATAGAGTATTATGTGAAAATGAAGAGTAATAAATTAATAGTTCATATCTTAAATGTTATAATAATCTTGACTGGTAAAAGTTGGGTATAGCACATGGTGGATTAAGAGATGTCCATACCCAACTTTATATATATACAACTTTATATATATACAACTTTATATATATATAATCACAAGATCGGATCGAGGATCGTAAGATCCTATCAATTCTTAATAATTTATTAGTAAAATGTAGTTCTATGCTAATGATATTTGAATATATTGAAGAAAATGATTATAACACCAAGTCATCTACTATTCAATAAAAATAACACAAAGTCATCTAAAATAATACAATATAAAGTAGAGTTCTCATAAAAATAACACCAAGTCATCTAATACAACACAATAGAAGGACATCAAAATGTGTTTGGAAGAGAAACATTAGGAGAAAAGTAAAATACTCACTAATATTCTTGCTCACTTTATCCAAATTTATAAAATTACATACCCTCTAATACTTTATCTATTGTCATTGATATATCAAAACCAAAGATATACAAATTGAAAAATTTACCCCAAAACTAAAATGCAGAACAGTGAGTGAGAACACCAACTTCGCAAATCGCAAGAACAAATGAAATTACTCCTCTGTAGATTCTTCTTAATTAATACAATTCATCTATCATGTTTATATTTTCTGCATTTGTATATAAACGAACTAATTCATCATGTTTTAAAAATGTATGCAGTATCAGACTGTATGAGTGTTAAATATTGGACACATTCTACGGTTTTCAGTTTTGAATTTTCATTTGCATTCTCAACATTGAAGAATTTGGATGGATAACACATGCAAGAAATCCATATTTTATTGAAGAATCTGGATGTATTGAGTTTTCTTTTTATGTTTTAGAGAGAGAGGAAACCATAGAATGGTGTTGTATTGTTGCCGATTTACTGATTCTACGGTTACTCCTCGTCAGAAAAATGGTGAACCGTGGGGAAGGAGAAACCAAGGTAGGCCGCGAGTGCTTCCTTTTGTTTTGAGAGGGGTTTGTTTGATACAGACCTCTCTCTCTCTCTTCCTCTTTCTCTCTCTCTTCCTCTATCTCTCTCTCTCTGTCACTCTTCCCCTCCATCTCTCCATCCAACTCTCTTTCTCTCTCTCACCCCTACTCTCTCTCTCTCTATCTATCTATGTATCTCTATCTCTCTTTGTCTCGCTTTCTCTCCCTCTCTCCATCTCTTTCTCCCTCTCGCACACTCTCTCTCTCTTCCCCTCTCTCTATTTGCCTCTCTTTGTTTTCCTCTTTCTCACAATCTTTCTCTCTCTTTCGCTCCCTTCCTCTCTCTCACTCACTCACTCCCTCTCTAGCCCTCTCTCCCTCTCTCTCTCGCTCCTTTCCCTCCCCCTCACTATCTCTCTCTTCCTCCCATTCTCTCTATCTGTCTCTCTCTCAATCTCTCTTCTCTCTCTCTCTACTCACTCCGTCTCCCTCTCTCACTCTCTCTCTCTCTTTCTCTCTCTCCCCCTCCATCTCCATCTCTCTCCCTTTCTCTCTCTTTCTCTCTTTCTCTCCTCCTCTCTCTTTCTCTCTCTCCCCTCTATCCCTTTATGTCTCTCTCTCTCTTTCTCTCTTTCTCTCTCGTTCCCTCTCTCACTCCTCTATCTCCCTTTCTCTCTCCCTCTCTATCTCTTTATATCTCTCTATCTCTTTCTCTCTCTTTCTCTTTCTCTCTCTCTCCCTCGCTCTCTCTCCCTCTCTCTCACTCACTCTCCCTCCCTCTCGCTCTCTCTCTATCTATCTCTCTCTGTCTCCCTCTCCGTCCCTCTCTCCTTCTCTTTCTTCCTCTCCCTCTCTTTCTCTCTCTTTCACCGTCCCCCTTTCTTTTCCTCTCTCCCTCTCCCTCTCTATATCTTCCTCTCTCTCTCTCTCTTTCTTTCTCTCTGTCTTTTTGTCTCTCTCTCTCCCTCCTCCATCTCTCCCACTCTCTCTCTCTTCCTGTCTCTCGCTCCATCTCTCTCTTTCTATCTCTCTAACCCCTCCATATCTATCTCTCTCTCTCTTGCTCTCTCTCTCTCTTGTTCCCTCTCTCTATCTCATTCTCTCTCTCGCTGCTCTAACTCTCCCTTCCTCTCTCTCTTTCTCTCCCTCCCTTTCCCCCTCTCTCTATCTCTCTCTCTCCCTCTTTCTTTATCTCTTTCCCTCTCTCTCCCTTTCTCTGTCTCACTCTCATTCTCTCTTTATCTCTCTCTCTCTCCCTTTCTCTGTCTCACTCACCCTCTCTCTTTATCTCTCTCTCTCCCTTCCTCTGTCTCACTCTCCCTCTCTTTCACTCTTTGTCTCTCTCTCTCTTCCCTCTATCTCTCTCTCTCATTCCCTCTCTCTATCTTTCTCTCCCTTGCCCCTCTATCTCCCTCTTTCACTTTCTCTCCCTCCCACTCTCTCCGTCTCTCTCTATCTCTCTCTCTCGCTCTGTCCTCTCTCTCTCCCTCCCTCTCTCTCCCTCTCCCTCTCCTTCTTCCTATCACTCTCTCTTTCTCCCTTTCTCTCGCCTTCCCTCTCTCTTCCACTCTCTCTATTTCCCTCTCCTTCTCTCTCACTCACTCACTCCCTCCCTCTCAACCCCTCTCTCCCTCTCTCTCTTTTTCTCACTCGCTCATTTCCCTCCCCCTCTCTCTATCTCTATCTCCCTCCCTTTCTCACTATATCTCTCCCCCTCCCTCCGTCTCCCCCTCCCTCCGTCTCCCCCTCTCTTTCTCCCTGTCACTCTCCCCACTCTCTTTCTTTCTCTCTCTCCCACTCCTTCGCTATCTTTCACCCTCTCTCCCCCTTTCTCTTTCCCGCTCTCCCTATCTCTCCCTCTCTCCCTCTTCCTCTCTCCCTCTCTCTCTATCTCTCTCTCTCTCTGTCTTCCTCTCTCTCCCTCTCTCCCTATCTTTCTCCCTCTCGCACTCCCTCTCTCTCACACTCCCTCTCGCTCCCCCTCTCTCTCTCTCGCTCTCTCTCTTTGTCTATTTCTCTCTCCCATTCTCCCTCTCTTTCTTCCTCTCCCTCTCTTTCTCTCTCTCTATCTCTCCCTCCCCCTCTCTCTTGCTCTCTCTCTCAATCTCTCTCTTTCCCTCTCTCTCTTCTCACTCCGTCTCACTCTCACACACACACTCTCCCTCTTGCTCTCTCTCTTTCTCTCTCTCTCTCCGTCCCTCTCTCTTTCTCAATTTCTCTTTATTTCTCTCTCTCCCCCTCCATCTTTCTCTCTTTCCCTTTCTCTCTCTTTCTCTCTTTCTCTCCTCCTCTCTCTTTCTCTTTCTCTCGCCTACATCTCTCTCTGTCTCTCACTCCTCTGTCCCCCCTCTCACTCCCCCCTCTCTCTCCCTCTCTATCTCTTTCTCTCTCTGTATCTCTTTCTCTCTCTCTTCCTCGCTCTCTCTCCCTCGCACTCTCTCCCTCGCTCTCTCTCCCTCTCTATGTCTCTTTCTCTCCCTCCCACTCTCTCCCTCCCTCTATCTCTCTCTGCCCCTCTCGATCTCACTCCCTCTCTCTTTATCTCTCTCTCTCCCTTTCTCTGTCTCACTCTCCCTCTCTCTTTATCTCTCTCTCTCTCCCTTTCTCTGTCTCCCTTTCCCTCTCTATGTCTCTTTCTCTCCCTCCCACTCTCTCCCTCTCTCTGTCTCTCTCTCCCCCTCTCGATCTCACTCCCTCTCACTTTTTCCATCTCCCTCTCTATCTCCCTCTCGTTCACTCTCTTTTTTTTCTCTCTCTCTCCCTCACTCTCTCCGCTACTCTCTCTCCATCTCCCACTCTCTCCCTCCCTCTGTCTCTCTCTCTCTCTCTCTCTCTCTCTCTCTCTCTTTCTCACCTTCCCTCTATCTCTCTCCCTCTCTATCTCTCTCTCTCACCATCTCTCCCTCCCTCCCTCTCTCCATATCTCTATCCCTCTCTTTCTCTCTCACTCTCCCCCACTCTCTATTTCCGTCTTTCTCTCCCTCTCTCTCTCTCTTTCTCGCCCTCCCTCTCTCTCCCTCTCTATCTATCTCTCTCACTTTCTCTCCCTCCCTCCCTATCTCTCTCCCTTTCTGTCTCCCTCAGTCTCTCCCTCTTTCTTTATCTCTTTCCCTCTCTCTCCCTTTCTCTGTCTCACTCTCATTCTCTCTTTATCTCTCTCTCCCTTTCTCTGTCTCACTCTCATTCTCTCTCTATCTCTCTCTCCCTTTCTCTGTCTCACTCTCCCTCTCTCTTTATCTCTCCTCTCCCTTTCTCTGTCTCACTCTCCCTCTCTTTCACTCTTTGTCTCTCTCTCTCTTCCCTCCATCTCTCTCTCTCATTCCCTCTCTCTATCTCTCTCTATCTCTCTATCCTTTGCCCCTCTATCTCCCTCTCTCACTTTCTCTCCCTCCTACGCTCTCCGTCTCTCTCTATCTCTCTCTCTCGCTCTGTCCTCTCTCTCTCCCTCCCTCTTTCTCCCTCTCCTTCTTCCTATCACTCTCTCTCTTTCTACATTTCTCTCTCCTTCCCTCTCTCCTCCACTCTTTCTATTTCCCTCTCTTTCTCTCTCACTCACTCACTCCCTCCCTCTCTCCCTCTCTCTCTTTTTCTCACTCGCTCCTTTCCCTCCCCCTCTCTCTATCTCTATCTCCCTCCCTTTCTCACTATCTCTCTCCCCCTCCCTCCGTCTCCCCCTCTCTTTCTCCCTGTCACTCTCTCTACTCTCTTTCTGTCTCTCTCTCCCTCTCCTTCGCTATCTTTCACCCACTCTCCCCTTTTCTCTCTCTCGCTCTCCCTATCTTTCCCTCTCTCCCTCTTTCTCTCTCTCCCTCTCTCTCTATCTCTCTCTCTATCTTCCTCTCTCTCCCTCTCTCCCTATCTTTCTCCCTCTCACACTCCCTCTCGCTCCCCCTCTCTCTCTCGCTCTATCTCTATCTCTCTCTCTTTGTCTCTTTGTCTCTCCCAGTCTCCCTCTCTTTCTTCCTCTCCCTCTCTCTCTCTCTATCTCTCCCTCCCCCTCTCTCTCGCTCTCTCTCCATCTCTCTCTTTCCCTCTCTCTCTTCTCACTCTGTCTCCCTCTCTCACTCTCACTCTCTCTCTCTGTCCCTCTCTCTTTCTCAAATTCTCTTTATTTCTCTCTCTCCCCCTCCATCTCCCTCTCTCTCCCTTTCTCTCTCTTTCTCTCTTTCTCTCCTCCTCTCTCTTTCTCTTTCTCTCCCCTCCATCTCTCTCTGTCTCTCTCTCTCTCGTTCTCTCTCTCACTCCTCTCTCCCCCCTCTCTCTCCCTCTCTATCTCTTTCTCTCTCTATCTCTTTCTCTCTCTATCTCTTTCTCTCTCTCCCTCGCTCTCTCTCCCTCTCTCTCACTCACCCTCGCGCTCTCTCTCTCTATCTCTATCTCTCTCTATCTTTCTCTCTCTCTCTCCCTCGCTCTCTCTCCTTCTCTCTCACTCACTCTCCCTCCCGCTCTCTCTCTATCTATCTCTCGCTCTCTCTCCCTTGCTCTCCCTCCCTCTCTCTCACTCATTTTCCCTCTCCCTCTCTTTTTCTCTCTTTCACCGTCCCCCTTTCTTTTCCTCTCTCTCTCGCCCTCTCTCTATCTTCCTCTCTCTCTCTTTCTTTGTCTCTATCTGTTTGTCTCTCTCTCTCCCTCCTCCGTCTCTCCCCCTCTTTCTCTTTTCCTGTCTCTCTCTTTCTCTCTCTCCCCCTCAATCTCTTTCTATCTCTCTCACCCCTCCATCTCTATCTATCTCTCTCTTGTTCCCTCTCTCTATCTCTTTCTCTCTCTTGCTGTTCCCACTCTCCCTTCCTCTCTCTTTCTCTCCCTCCCTTTCCCCCTCTCTCTATCTCTCTATCTCTCTCCCTCTTTCTTTATCTCTTTTCTTCTCTCTCCCTTTCTCTGTGTCACTCTCCCTCTCTCTATCTCTCTCCCCCTCTCGATCTCACTCCCTCTCTCTTTCTCCATCTCCCTCTCTTTCTCCCTCTCGTTCACTTTTTTTTGTCTCTCTCTCTCTCCCTCCCTCACTCTCTCCTCTACTCTCTCTCCCTCCCTCTGTCTCTCTCCCTCTCTCTTTCTTTCTCACCTTCCCTCTATCTCTCTCCCTCTCTATCTCTCTCTCTCACTATCTCTCCCTCCCTCCTTCTCTCCATATCTCTATCCCTCTCTTTCTCTCTCACTCTCCCCCACTCTCTCTATTTCCGTCTTTCTCTCACTCTCTCTCTTTCTCGCCCTCCCACTTTCTCTCTTTCTCGCCCTCCCACTCTCTCTCCCTCTCTATCTATCTCTCTCACTCCCTCCCTATCTCTCTCTCTTTCTGTCTCCCTCTTACTCTCTCTCTCCCTACGCATTTTTTGTATCTCTCTCTTTACCTCTCTCTCTTTCTTTCTCTCTCTCTCTCTCTCTTCCTTTTTCTTTCCCTCTCTATCTCTTTATCTCAATTCCCCTCCATATCTCCATCCATCTCTCTTTCTCTCTCTCTTTCTCACCCCAGCTCTCTCTCTCTCTCTCTCTATCTCTATCTCTCTTTGTCTCGCTCTCTCTCCCTCTCTCCATATCTTTCTCCCTCTCGCACTCTCTCTTTCTCCCTTCCTCTCTCTTCCCCTCTCTCTATTTTCCTCTCTCTCCCTCTCTCTCACAATCTTTCTCTCTCTTTCTCTCCCTTCCGCTCTCTCTCTCTCACTCACTCACTCACTCCCTCTCTAGCCCTCTTTCTCCCTCGTCTCTCTCTCGCTCCTTTCCCTCCCCCTCTCTATCTCTCTCTTCCTCCCTTTCTCTCTATCTATCTCTCCCTCCCTCTATGTCTCCCTCTCTTTCTCTCCCTCTCTCCCTCTTTCTCCCTCTCTCTCCCCACTCTCTTTCAGTCTCTCTGTGTCACTACCTCCCTCTCTCTCTCCCTCTCTCCCTCTCTCCCCACTCTCTTTCTCTCTCCGTCCATCTCTCTCTCTCTCATTCCCTCTCTCTATCTCTCTCCACCTCTCTCCCTTCCCCCTCTATCTTCCTCTCTCACTTTCTCTTCCTCCCACTCTCTCCGTCTCTCTCTATCTCTCTCTCTCGCTCTGTCCTCTCTCTCTCTCCCTCCCTCTTTCTCCCTCTCTCTTTCCTTCTTCCTATCACACTCTCTTTCTCCCTTTCTCTCTCCTTCCCTCTCTCCTCCACTATCTCTATTTCCCTCCCTTTCTCTCTCACTCACTCACTCCCTCCCTCTCTAGCCCTTTCTCCATCTCTCTATTTTGCTCTCTCGCTCCTTTCCCTCCCCCTTCTCTCTACCTCTCTCTTCCTCCCTTTCTCTCTATCTCTCTCTCCCTCCCTCCATCTCTCCTTCTCTTTCTCCATCTCACTCTCCCCACTCTCTTTCTGTCTCTCTCCCTCTCCTTCGCCCACTTTCACCCTCTTTCACCCTCTCTCCCCCTTTTTCTCTCCCGCTCTCCCTATCTCTCCCTCTCCCTCTTTATCTCTCCCTCTCTCTATCTCTCTCTCTCTGTCTTCCTCTCTCTCCCTCTCTCCCTGTCTTTCTCCCTCTCGCACTCCCTCTCTCTCTCACTCCCTCTTGCTCCCCCTCTCTCTCTCACTCTCTCTCTATCTCTCTCTTTGTCTCTTTCTCTCTCCCTCTCTTTCTTCCTCTCCCTTTCTTTCTCTCACTCTCTATCTCTCCCTCTCCCTCTCTTTCTCGCTCTCTCTCTCAATCTCTCTCTTTCACTCTCTCTCTATTCTCACTCCGTCACTCTCTCTCTCTCTCTCTCTCTCTCTCTCTTTTCCTCCCTCTCCCTTTCTCAATTTCTCTTTATTTCTCTCTCTCCCCCTCCATCTCCCTCTCACTCTCCCTTTCTCTCTTTCTCTCTTTCTCTCCCCCTCTCTTTCTCTCTCTCCCCTCCATCACTCTCTGTTTCTCTCTCCCTCTCTCTCTCTCTTGTTCCCTCTCTTATTCTTGTTCCCTCTCTCACTCCTCTCTCTCTCTTCCCCCCTCTCTCCCCCTCTCTATCTCTTTCTCTCTCTATCTCTATCTCTTTCTATCTCTTTCTCTTTCTCTCTCTATCTCTTTCTCTTTCTCTCTCTATCTCTTGTTCTCTCTCTCCCTCGATCTCTCCTTCTCGCTCTCTCTCCCTCTCTCTCACTTACTCTCCCTCCCGCTCTCTCTCTCTATCTACCTCTCTCTGTCTCCCTCTCCGTCCCTATCTCATTCTCTTTCTCCCTCTCCCTCTCTTTCTCTCTCTTTCGCCGTCCCCCTCTCTTTTCCTCTCTCTCTCTCCCTCTCTCTCTTCTTCTCTCTCTCTCTCTTATTCTCTCTCTCTCTTTCTTTCTCTCTGTCTTTCTGTCTCTCTCTCCCTCCTCCATCTCTCTCTCTTCTTGTCTCTCTCTTTCTTTCTCTCTGTCCTCTCTCTCTCCCTCCCTCCCTCTTTCTCCCTTCTTCCTCTCACTCTCTCACTCTCTCTCTCACTCACTCACTCACTCCCTCCCTCTCTTTGTCTTTCTCTCTCACTCCTTTCCCTCCCCCCTCTCTCTATCTCTCTCCCCCTTTCTTTCTCCCTCTCTCTCCCCACTCTCTTTTAGTCTCTCTGTCTCATTGCCTCCCTCTCTCCCTCTCCCTCTCCCTATATTTCTCTCTCCCCCTCTCGATCTCACTCCCTATCACTTTCTCCATCTCCCTCTCGTTCTCTCTCTCTCTCTCTCTCCCTCCCTCACTCTCTCCTCTACTCTCTCCATCTCCCTCTCTCTCCCTCTCTCTCCCTCGCTCTCCCCTCTCTCTCCCTTTCTTGCCCTCCCTCTCTCTCCCTCTCTATCTCTCTCTCTCACTATCTCTCCCTCCCTCCCTCTCTCTCTCTCCCTCTCTCTCTCTTTCTCCTCCACTCTCTCTATTTCTGTCTTTTTCTCCCCCTCTCTCTATTTTTCGCCCTCCCTCACCTCTTCCTCTCTATCAATCTCTCTTACTCTCTTTCCCTCGCTCCCCTCATATCTCTCTCCCTCTCTATCCCCACTCTCTTTCTGGCTCTCTATCACTCTCCCTCTCCCTCTCCCTCTTCCTCCCACTCCCTTTCTTTCTCCCTTTCTCTCTATTTCCCTCTCTCTCCCTCACTCCCTCTCCCTCTCTCTCTCTCTCGCTCTACCTCTCTCTTTCCCTCTCTGTATATCTCTCACACACTCTCTTCCAGCCTCCCTCCCTATCTCTCTCCCTCTCTCACTCCCTCTCTCTCCCCACTTTTTTTCTGGCTCTTTGTCTCTGTACCACTCTCTCTTTCTCTCTCTCTCCCCCTCTCCCACCTTCTCTCCCCCCTCTCCCTCTCTTTCCCTCTCTCGCTCTCTCTCCATCTCTCTCCCTCTCTCTCCGTCTCTCTCTATCTTCCCTCTCTCCCCCTCTTTCTCTCTCACACACACTCTCTCCCCATTCTCTTTCTTTCTCTATCTCTCTTCCTCTCTCTCTCCCTACATTCTTTTTGTGTCTCTCTCTTTACCTCTCTCTCTTCCTCTCTCTCTGCCCCTCCATCTCTCCCTCAATCTCTCTCTCGTTCTCTTTCTCTCTCACTCTCTTTCTCTCTACCTCGCCCCCGCTCTCTCTATCTCTCTATCTCTCTATCTCTCTGTCTCCCTATCTTTCCCTCTCTCCATCTCTTTCTCCCTCTTACTTTCTCTCCCTCTCCCTCCCCCTCTCTCTCTTCCTATCTCTCTTCCTCTCTCTCTCTCAATCTTTATCTCCCTTCCTCTCTCTCCTCCTTCATCTCTCTCTCTCTCTCAGTCACTCACTCACTCACTCCCTTTCCCTCCCTCTCTTCCCCCTCGCTCTCTCTCACGCTCCTTTTACACTTCCCCCTCTCTCTATCTTTCTCCGTCCCTTTCTCTCTATCTCTCTCCCTCCCTGTCTCTCTCCTTCTCTTTCTCCCTCTCTCTCCCCTCACTCTTTTTGTCTCTTTGTCTCATTGTCTCCCTCTCTCTCCCTCTCTCTCCACCTCTTTCTCCCTCTCTCGCCCTCTCCCCCCGCTCTCTCTCTCTTTCCCTCTCTCCCTCTCTCACCCCGCTCTCTCTCTCTATCACACACACACACACACACACACACACACTCTCCACCCTCTCTCTATCTCTCATACACACACCCTCTCTCTCTTCCCCCTCTCTCTTCCCCCTCTCACTTTCTCTCCCTCCCTCTCTTTCTCCCTCTCTCTCTCCCCATCTCTCTCCCTCTCTCACTATCTCTCTCCCTCCCTCACTTTCTGTCTATCTCTCTCCCTCTCCCACTCCCTCTTTCACCCTCTCTCCCCCTCTCTTTCTCCCGCTCTCCCTCTCTCTCCCTTTCTCTCCCCCTCTCTCTATCTGACACACACTCTCTCTTTTCTCTCGCTCTCTGTGGCTCACGCTCAATCTCCCACACTCTCCCTCTCTCACTCTCAATCTTCCACTCCCTCCCTCTCTCCCCCTCTTTCTTCCTCTCTCTCTTTCTCTCTGCCCCTCCTTCTATTCCCCCATCTCCTCCCTCTCACCTTCTCTCTCACTCTCTCTTTCTCTCGCTCTCTCTTACTCTCTCTCTCTGTCTGTCTTCCACTCTTACCCCTCTCTCCCTCTCTCCCCCTCTTTCTCTCCCTCCCTCTCTCTCTTTCTCTCGCTCTCTGTGGCTCTCTCCTCTATCTCACTCTCAATCTCCCTCTCTCTCCCTCTCTCATTCTCAATCTTCCACTCTCTCTCCCCCTCTTTCTTCCTCTCTCTCTCTTTCTCTCTCTACCTCCCTCTCTTTCCTCCTCCACTATCTTTCTATCTCCCTCTATCTCTCTCCTTTTTCTCTCTCCCTCTCTCTATTCTCTCCCTCCCCCTCTCTCCCTATAAATCAATCTCTCTCCCTCTCCCCCTCTCTCTCCTCATCTCCCTCTCTCCCTTTATTTCTCCCTCTCGCCCTCTATAACCCCCTCTCCCTCCCTCTCCCTTGCTCCTCTCCCTCTCTCTTTCCCCCTCTTTGTCTCTCTCTTTCTCTCCCTCTCCTTCCCTCTCTCTCTTACTCTCCTTCCGTCTCTCTCCCTCCCTCTCTCTCTATCTCTTTCTCTCACTCTCTCTCCCTCCCTCCCTCCTTGTCTTTTCCCCTGTCTCTCTCCCTCTCACCATCTCTCTCTCTCTTCCTCCCTCCCTCCCTTTCTCTTCCTCTCTTGCTCCCGCTCTCTTTCCCCACTCTCCTTCTATCTCTCTATCCCTCTACATCTCACTCTCTCTCCCCCTCTCTCTCCCTCCATCTTTCTACCTCCCTCTCATTCCCCCTCCTCTATCTCTCTATCTCCCCCTCCCTCTCCCCTCTCACTCTCTCTCCCTCTCTCACTTTCTTTCCCTCCCTCTCCCTCCCTCCCTCCTTTCCTTTCTCTCCCTCTCTTTCTCTCTCTTTCTCTCCCCATTCTCTTTCTGTCTCTCTCTCCCCTATCTCTCTCTCCTTCTTTCACCCTCTCTCGCCCTCTCACACTACCACTCACTCTCTCCCCCTCTTTCTCCCTCTCGCTCTCTCTCTCACTCTCTCACTCCCTCTCTCTTGCTCCTCTCTCTCTTCCCCTCCATCTCTCTCACTTTCTCTCCCTCCCTCTCTCCCTCTCTCATTATCTCTCTCCCTCCCTCTGTCTCACCCTCTCTTTCTCCTTCTCTCTCTCCACTCTCTCTCCCTCCCCCTCTCCCTCTCCCTCTTCCTCTTTCACCCACTCTCGCCTCTCTCCCCCCTCTCTCTCCGGCTCTCCCTCTCTCTCCCGCTCTCCCTCTCTCTCCCTTTCTCTCTCTCCCTCTCTCTGTATCTCTCTCTCTCTCACACACACATACACACACACACTCTCTCTCTCTTTCTCTCTGCCTCGCCATCTCTTCCTCCATCTCCCGCTCTCCCTCTCTCTCCCTTTCTCTCTCTCTCTCTATATATATCACACACACACACAAACACACATACACACTTTCTTTCTCTCTGCCCCTCCATCTCTCCCTTCATCTCTCTCTTTCTCACACTCTCTCATTCTCTCTCCCTCCCTCTCTCTCACTCTCGCTCTCTCTTGCTCTCTCACTCTCTATCTTCTTCTCTCTCCCTCCCTTTCTTCCTCTCCCTCCCTCTTTCCCTCTTTTTCTTCCTCCCCCCTCTTTCTCCCTCCCTCTCTCTCTTCCTCTCTTTCACCCTCTCTCTCTCCCTACTTTCTTTTTGTCTCTCTCCCTACTCTCTTTCTGTCTCTCTCGCCCTCTCTCACTCTCTCTCCCTTCCCCTCTCGCTCCCTATTTCTCTCTCCCTATCTCACTCTCTCTCGCTCTCTCTTTCTCCCTCCCTCTCTATTTCTCCCTTTCTATCTCTTTCTCTTTGTCCCCCTTTATCTCTCTCTCCCCCTCACTCTTTCTCTTTCATCTTCCATCTCTCCCCCCTCAATCTCTCTCTCTCTGTCTTTCTCTCGCTTTAGCTTGTTCCCTCTCTCTCTTCTCCCTCACTCCCTCTCCCTCCCTCTCTCTCCCCCTCTCTCCCTCTCTCTCTTTCTCTCTTTGTCTCTCTGTTTCTCTCTCTCCGCTTTCTCTCTCACCCTCTCTCTCCATCCCTCTCCCTCTCCCTCTCTCTCTTACTTTCTCTCCCTCCCTCTCAATCTACCTCTGTCTCTCTCTCTCCCACCCCGCCCTTTTCCCTCCCTCTCTTTCTACCTCTCTCTCACCCCACTCTCTTTCTATCTCTCTATCTCTCTACATATTTCTCTCTCTCTATCACCTACTTCCCCTCTGTCTCTGTCTCCTGCTCCCCCTCTCTCTCTTTCTCTCACTCTCTATACCTCCCTCTCTTTCCTCCACCACTATCTCTCTATCTCTCTCTCTTTCTCTCTCTCTCGTTCTCTCCCTCCCTCTCTCACTCCCTTTCAATCTCTCCCTCCCTCCCTCCCTCCTTCCCTTTCTCTCTCTCCCTCTCTCCCCCCACTCTCTTTCTGTCACTCTCTCCCCCTCTCTCCCTCTTTCACCCTCTCTCACACTCTATCCCCACCCCTCTCTCCCCTCCTTTCCCTCCCTCTCTCACCCTTTCTTTCTGTCTCTACGCCTCTGCCTCTCTCTCAGCGCTCTCTCTATCTCTCTCACTCTCTGACCCTCCATATCTCCCCCATCTCTTTCTCTCTCACTCTCTCCCAACCTTTCCCTCCTTCTCTCTCTCTCGCCCACTCTTTCCCTCTCTCTGTCTCCCTCTGTCTCCCTCTCTCCCTCTCTCCCTCTCTTTCTTTCTCCCTCTCTCTCTTCCTCTCTCTCCCTCTCTTTATCCACCTCTCTCTTTCTCCATTTCTCATTATTTCTCTCTCTCCCCTCCATCTCCCTATCTCTCTCTCTTTCTCTCCCTCCTCTCCCTCTCAATCTATCTCTCTCTCCCACCCTCACTCCCTTTCTCTTCCTCTCTTTCTCCCTCTCTCTGTCCCCACTCTCGTTCTGTATCTTTATCTCTCTACATCTCTCTCTCTTTCCCTCTCTCTCCCTCGCTCTCTCATTCTCTCTCCCTCTCTTTCTACCTCCCTCTCTCTCTCCTCCTCCAATATCTCTCTATCCCCCTCTATCTCTCTCTCCCGCTCTCTCTGTCTTTCACTCCCTCCCTCTCTCTCTGCCTCTCAATCTATCTCTCCATCCCTCCCTTCGTCCCTCCCTTTCTCTCCCACTCTTTCTCCCCTTTTCTCTCCCCACTCTCTTTCTGTCTCTCACTCTCTCCCTCTCTCTCCTTCATTCATCATCTCTCGCCTTCTCTCCCCCGCACTCTCCCCCCTCCTCCCTCTCTCTCACTCCCTCTCTCCCCATTTCTTTCTCCCTCTCTCTATCTCTCTCACACACACTCTAACACGCACTCTCTCTCCCCACTACCTTTCTCTCTTTGTCCCTCCCTCTCTCTATCCTCCTCTCTCTCTCCGCCTTCCATCTCTCTCTCTCACTCGCTAACTTTCTTTTTTTTTCTCTCTCTCACTCTCCCTCCCTCTCTCTGTCCCCTACATCACTATCTCTCACTCTCTAACTCTCTCTCTCACTCACTCGCTCACTTTCTCTCTCTCCCTCGCTCTCTCCCTCTCTCTATCTCTCCCTCTCCCTCTCCCTCTACCTCTACCTCCCTCCCTCACTCTCTCCCCCTTTCTTTCTCCCTCCCTCTCTCTCTCTCTTTCTCTTTCACTCGCTCACTTTCTCTCTCCCTCTCTCTCTTTCTCTCCCTCCCTCGCTCTCTCCCTCTCTCTATCTCTCCCTCTCCCTCCCTCCCTCCCTCCCTATTTCCCCTCTTTCTACCCCTCTCTCTCTCTCACTCTTTCCCCCTCGATCTCTGTCTCTCTCTATCTCTCTCTCCCCCTCTCTCTCCCTCTCGCTCTCTCACACACTCTCTCCCTCTCACTCACACTCTCTCTCCATCATTCCCTCTCTCTATTTCTCTCTCTGGCTCCTCTCTCTCTCGCTCTCTCTCTCACGCTCTCTAAATCTCACTCAATCTCTTTCTCTGTCACTCCCTCACTTTCTCTCTCCCTTTCTCTCTGTCTCTCCCTCCCTCGCTCTCTCCCTCTTTCTATCTCTCCCTCTACCTCTACCTTCCTCCCTCACTCTCTCCCCCTTTCTTTCTCCCTCCCTCTCTCTCTCTCTCTCTCTTTGTCTTTCACTCGCTCACTTTCTCTCTCCCTCTCTCTTTCTCTCCTTCCCTCGCTCTCTCCCTCTCTCTCTATCTCTCCCTCTCCCTCTCCCTCCCTCCCTCTTTCCGCTCTTTCTACCTCTCTCTCTCACTCTTTCCCCCACGCTCTCGGTCTCTCTCTATCTCTCTCCCCCCTCTCTCCCTCTCGCTCTCTCACACACTCTCTCCCCCTCTCACTCACACTCTCTCTCCATCATTCCCTCTCTCTATTTCTCTCTCTGGCTCCTCTCTCTCTCGCTCTCTCTCTCACACTCTCTAAATCTCACTCAATCTCTTTCTCTGTCTCCTTCTCTCTCTCCTTCTTTCTCTCCCTCTCTCTGTCCCTGTCAACCTATCTATGTCTCTCTCCTTTCCTCCCGCCCTTTCTCTCCCTCTCTTTCTACCTCTCTCTCCCCACTCCCTTTCTCTCTCTGTCTATCTACATCTTTTCTCTCTCTCCCTGTCTCACACTCCCCCTCTCTCTTTTTCTCTCACTCTCTCTACCTCCCTCTATTTTTCTCACTCTCTCTACCTCCCTCTCTTTCCTCTTCCACTATCTCTCTATCTCCCTCTATTTTTCTCACTATTTTGGTTTTTTCTGTAAAAATAATATTCAAATAATATTTAAGGTAACTCTAGTTAATAGTACTATATATATGCGGAATATATATAATTTTTGGGTTTACCATTTTTTTGTCATCTTGAGTTTTTAGTTTACATTTATATTTCGGTTCAATTTTAGAAATTTATAACTTAATTTCTTCATTATATTCATTGATTATAAATCCCTTAATTTAAGTGATTTACAACCAACTATAACTATAAGTGAGGTTACTTTTTTTCTTATTTTTTTCTAACTATTTCGTGGATAATTGAATTAGATTTTCTTTTTTGGATTTCAATAACTTGTTTTTTCAACTTTTCCAGATTTTTTAAATTTTGAATTATTTATATATCTTTTACTTCTGTCCTTTTATTTAGACACGAAAAACTTCCATCAAAGTTTTTCCGAATTTAATCCTCATGAATGTGTTCCCATTGTACGGTGTTATTAAATACTATTATAAATATGACATGTTATTATATTATTAATGACATTATATTTTTGTAAACTGATACTAATTTTGAAATAAAATTTTCATCTTCAATAAAGTTTAATTATGTATATACATATTGGCATCAGTAATATGTATTACATAAAGATATCATATTCATGATAATACATAAATACATATAGAAAAAATTTACATATTTAAACATAGTACAATTCTTACAAATACAAATTGACACTTACATTCATGTGAATTAAAATTGATTTTCATTAATGATCCATTCTCACATCTTTCGGGAACATTGATATATTTTTATTTGTTAAGTTCTTTCTTGTCCATGCATTTATCATTCTCTGCGCATAAAAAGTCAAACATTAAAAATATGAATATCGAATTAAATAAAAAGTAACAATGTCAATATCTATAAACTTTATATTACTGTAAATACCCTTCAAAATATGTTGATGTCTATCAAATAGACAATTTTAATTGATAGTCTACATAAATTATAAGCAATAGCGATATTGAAAATGAGTTAATATATGTAAAAAATTAAAATTCAATAATAGTTAAGATATATGACACATGCATATCACACAATTATAACTTTCAGAGATTTTAAAGATATATATTCAAACGTAGAAGAATGTAAATATTGATATGTAAAGGTTGAAGAAAAATGCTCATATATATACATAAGATTACAAATTTACATATCACTATTTACATTCTTCTGTGTATTTTCCTAAATATGTACATTCAATAATAATGTTGATATCTTTAGTCATATATGTTTATGCATAGACCATGTAATTAAAAATAATTATTTACAAGTTTTTGGAACAACGAGACAATAATTATTTACATCAATTATATAAACAACCCACAAAAGAAAAAAAAAGGAAAAAAAGACCAATAACTATTTACATCAGTTAGAATATCCTTTAAAATATTTCTTTATACATAATGAAAATATAAGTAGTATACCATATAGATAAGGCTTACCCTTCTCCTATTCGTAACGGGTTTTGTTGGTTTTGAAGCCACCTTTTTTATTTTTCTATTTTCAAATTATGCATCATCAAAGGAAAATCATTTTCTACATGTTAAAGGGTAATTATTGTCAATTAATTAAGTTATATGAAATTTTGTTAATGAAGTTCAGCTGTAAATTTAATTTAGAATAAATTGAGTCTGTAAATCATCTTTCGACAAGAAAAGTAATCATAAATCATATAGAATAACTAATTTTATCCCATTTAACGTTCAGTTAGGTTGGACTTGAACCGACACAGATTCTTAAAACTGACAATGAATGGAAAATTTGACGTTGAAAGGTAACGGGTAGCGCATGTGTTAATGAACAGTAAAATGACATGATGAGATGTAATTTCTCTATCGATTATTGTCGGAGAAGGTGATTATGTTCTCTTATTGTTTCGTCATATAGGGATTGATGGTGTGAGAAAGTGTGTTTGTTATTATGTTCAGATTTTTAAAGATTGGGAGAGAAAATGAGGATTCGGAGGTTAAATTTGAATTAATTAGAAGAGAGATTTAGGGGATTTGAAAATATGGATAATTTGAATTTTTGGATGTAAATCTCCTTTTTGTTGGGATCCGTTATTAATGATTTTTTCCTAAAATTAACTAATTTATATTTATTAAAATAGAACAAAGGGTATTTATAATATATTAATAATATAAAATCAAGATATTTTACGATGTTCATAAAAATCTAATGTTTTAGATATCTTGATAAAAATTTAATTAGGTTATGTGGTATTGCTAGATACTTGATTGTCCCTTATAAATGGGCTGGCCAGCTTAAAACTTGGGCTTGTCCATGAATTTGTTTTGTTTTGTATTATTTTGCTTCTTTTTTTTTTTTTACTTTTCCCTTTGATAAGTACTAATTTAGTTTATTTTGTATTAGATATAATAATAGATAAAAAAAAAATTCAATGGTAACAATTTTTTTAGAAATATCAATACAATATATTATATATTAAATAATATATTAATATTGATTTATATACATATTTTTCTAGTTGAGCACAAAAATATTTATCAACTAGAATAAATAATCAATTATTCGGTGATTTATTTTCTAATTAGTGTAACTATTAATGGTTTTCATCTTAATGAACGATTCTTTTTTATCTTTTATCTTATAAATGTCTATACATTTCTAGCTATCATATGTTTACAATCCATACTTTTTAAAACAATTTTTTTAAATGGAAACATATTATATACGTTTAATAATCCATATTTAAATTATTACGTATGACATATTATTGATCGAATTTTAATCGAATGTTTGACCGTTTAATATCCATATTATACTTGTCGAATAATACTCCATATTTTGTCATCCCTAAATTAACTAACTATGGGCTAGATATAATATTAGTGATTGACTGCATATCTCATTATTAAAAAATATAGAGATAATTAATGTTGAAAAACTAAAAAAAATTGAATTTTGAATTTTTCAAAAGAAAATTGCTAAACCACCTTAATATAGATGATTGATTATGTAATATCAGTGATTGACTATATATCTTCAATATTTTTCAGAAAAATAACACTTATAGAAGATAATGACCTAATGGAGTAAAAATTGACTATAATTTATTTCATTAATAGAATATTGACTTCCTATAATTAAGAAATATGATGGTTCTATAAATCACCTCAGGTGAATTTTAAGACACCATTAAATTTCTTAAATAAATAATATTAAAATTAAACAATAACTAAAATCAATCAAATAGAAAATCTGTAAAATGTAGGGTGTTAATGTCTATTAATTTTTTATAGTTACATAATTGATGAGGTGACATTAAAAGTTGTCTATCGTTTCAAAGTAAAAAAAACATGCTCTATTTTAAATTGAGGTTTAAAAATTGACTATTTGGTATAATTACTTTTATAGTAATGAGAACAATAGACCTTGTTATAAAATCATAAAAATGACCACAAGTATAAAAAATAAAAAAATAACCACTACACGCATCCCAAAATAAAAAAATAACACACTCAAGAAAATTTCGGTGTCACTCGAAGAAATTTACTCAAGCTGTCGATTGTTTAGATAATATATACTATATATATTATATAAACTTTCTAATTGGGCCAGCAGCCAATCTCTGGCTTGTCAGCTTATCCTGGCCCAGAAGAGTGACCGACCAGGGTTAGCCCATTTTTATATGTTCATATTGATTCAACTCATGCTGATTTCGGAAGATTATAATTGACAATAATGCTAATGGTGACCATCAATCTAGAAAGATTTTAGAGGCCGCAATCGAATTGAGAAAAAAAGGACAAAGATATGGCCAACTCTTTTAGTTGAGCCTCAAATTTCATTGGGCGTGGGAGACTTGTTTTATAATGCCCAAATATTTTATTTTTAAATTGAGAGTAACTATTCTTTAATTTTATTTTATCTTAGCTATTTTTTTCTTTAAAATGGTCTCTCGTGGATTTACGAACTGAATTAGACTTAAAGTAGAATTTGCAGAGATGAAGATAAAACCTTCATTATAACTGAGTACGACCCACATAACTTGTGGTTCAACGTAACTAGCAAACAATTCCCATCAGTTTATCAGTTTACTGAGTTTTAAGTGAAGATTTTATTATGACTGAATTCTGTTCCATTAGATTTGATTAAAATACTGTATACATTAACTAGATCATTTATTTTATTAGAGAAACAAATATTTTATTTTGCTCGTGCTTTTTATTCAAACACATACAATCATGGGATTATACCAACGAGAATGAAGCTGCCATTTACGAGGGGTTGAACCTTCGTGTGTGTGGCTAGTTGATCCACCATTTTTTCTGCACATGATGATTAAATAGTTAGTCAAGTTATTTGGCATCAAAATTCAATTTGTAGTTGGCGATAACCAATTATATCCCTTCTTACTTTCTTTTTTATGCTTGGAAAGTGTTATTGAATTTCATACTTTGTACATTTATTGATCAATACCAATAAAGTAAAGAGAAAATTACATCAAACTCTCGTATAATCTGTCTTAATTACACGAATACTCTTATTCTTAAATTTGCTCGTCCAATAAAACTATAATGCAATTTGTTTTGATGGTTAGAAGAGTAAAGATCACATTTTCTATGATCATAGTAAATTATTAATAGGCTGAAGATTATTTCAAAATATGCATTATTTTTTTAAAAATCCACCAATATATGATTGAGATTGTATAGGCAAAATTACCTTGCATTTGGCGATGTTATCAGATCCACAAACCAAATGACCATTTGCAATGTCAACAGCATTTGAGGCTCCACCAGCATCACTCCTCTAAATTTGTAACACATAATTAAAAAAACACAATTTGATTAAATTCTCCATTAAATAAACTATTTTTTAAAATTAAAATTTAATTCAAAGACAAGAAATTTGATACTTTATAATAATCAACAGCAATGAAGTTAGGCCATCGGTTGCTTGATGCTGCATAACAGGTATTCATCATGTCCAGCAATGGACTTGAATTATCCTCACAAGCTTGATTTTCATCTGACACTGTTCTAAAATAGTTCATCAGCACCAGTGATTTAGTCATCGTGTTCAATGGGGACGATTCCGGACGGTTCGAGCACGATCCCGCCTTCATTCCCCCTCGGCCGACTATGACATTAACCAGCATCAAAATAAAATGTTAGAACTATAAGATTGTGCTGTTTCTGTGATAGAATTTCAACGTAACATGTCTCAACTAGTTGCCTTGGTACAAAATATGTCAAATTAAGTATTAGTAGTGATCTTAGTTCATCCTATACATGAGACTCGCTATCAGGAAAAAAATTACAATAGCTAAATGATGATGTATAATAATGGTTAACCATAGACCTCCAGTTATTGGATCTAATAGCCCGTGAAAATAAGAAATTTGCATATTTTGATAAATTTAAATTGAAAATGGATAAAGTGGATAATAAATAGTAACGAAATAATATTGTATTATCAATTTTTTTAATGTAATTCGATATGAAGTGATGTGATAGATGAACGACACACAATATATGATTCTACTTACATTGATTTTCTACTACGTAATTCCACTGAAATGCAATTTCTTCTGAAGCTTCTTTTGTTGAAACTGAAGTGAAAACGACTAAACGATGATTTTTACGGATCATTTTAGCAACTGTTGGCCAATCTCCACCCTCTTTCGGCATTTGAGATACCGGGAACCAGAATTTTCTTAACCCGGCAGCGTGGAACACATTCTTCAGGCCATTTAGTGATTGAACATGATCTTCAATGAAAATAGTGATGATTTCAGAAGGGTTTGCTTCAAGAAACTTTTGAATTTCTATCAGAACGTGAATTGCAAGTTTCTGAAAAAAGACAATTAAGATCATTATCCGGTTGTTTAGGTTAAAAAATATTATATGACAGTCAATGTAATATATGATGTTATTTGAAAACTCGATCTTCATATTTATGGAATCGTCGGTAAATGTAAAATTTAGTGTGAATATACTTACAAAAGCCTTGTGGTTGCTGCACTTTCCATGACATAACCATATGTCATTGTTGAAATCATGCATATCGAGCATTAGTCCTCTTACACCATACTATAAATAAAAATGACATCTCAATTATAACATTTTTCAAAAAAATTGCAAAAAGAAAAAAATCAAATTATTTTTAGTGGGTCAAATTATTGTTATTTTTAGAGAAATAACTACTCACTAATTAAGAAGGTACGTTAATTATATTTAGAAAAACATAAAACTGAATATTCAAATATCCACAATTCCATTTGAATATTCGAAAATAAGAAGAAAGAGGAGAGAAACATACATTAAGCTGATTGGCAATAGAATCGTCTTGGTTGGTGATGGTCAAAATCTTAGAGCCTGTACCCGACTTCACTCCCGACATTGCAAATGAATTATGGGTTGTTAGCCATGAGTACTTATTAAAAGGCAGTCTCTTTGCCTATAATTCATTACATCCATAATTGTCAAATTAATTACCAATGAAGGATATGAATATATTATTTAAATTATTAGGAATAGGTTAATTTACTACAATACCTTGGACAAGGGAGTAAGAGGTTTGTTTGAAGTACCACATCGAGAGTGTGCAGGCAAGACATTAATGAAAATGGCTGTTGTGAGCAACAGAGCTGTGACAATGAATTTCTGCAAGTGAAAACACATCTATATCTCTGTAATTAAGAACTAAATAAAAAGAAGAAGAAGAAGAAGAAACACTAATGGAACATAAACTTAAAACCTTCATCTTGTCGTTCCTTTAGTTTAATCATAGAGAGAGAGAGAGCTGTTTTTCTAATTAATACATTTTATTTTCTCTTGGGTTGCACTAAAGACTAAATTAATTAATTAAATTTATGGATGACATTGGCTTAACCAATTGGGAAGAGCTGCTAAAAATCTAAGAAGCAACTGAAATGTTTCTAATATTTATTCTCAATTTCTTATTGGACGAGTAGACGTAATGATTTACATTGAATTGTCATTATTGAAAAATAAACTTGTTCTTTTGTCCATACTGCATGGGCACACTCTGTATATTAATTAATAACATAATATTGAATAGGAAACATCTTTTAACTATTTAAGCTAACCATTATACGTAGTATTTACTGTGCACATCATACAATATTTCATTATATATAATATTTTTTAATGTTGCATGATTCAAATCTGTTTATAATATACGAAAATATCAAAAGTGTGGCTAGCATAAAATAAATTATAGACATACGTGTGCCACCTAACATTGAGTTTAATCGACGATTCGAGACGGTTTGATATGTGTTATTCAGGAATTTAATTCTCCTGTAAGCGTTTGTTTGAAATAATTTTTAAATTATGTAATAATTATAGTTTGCATGTAATAATAATTTATCTCTTAAAGAGATTATTCAATTGCCTTCAAAAAGAGATTCAATCTAGATTACGAACACAAAAACATTCTCGAGAATTACCTCCACAATTATTTTACATAGATTTACAATGAAAGTATACATAAACCAAATATAAAAATCATAAATTGTCATCAATTTATTCTATAGATTACACGTACAATTAAACTAATCAATTATATTTTTCCATCAATAAAATTATCATCAATTCAATTGTCATTATCATTCTAGATTTCACTTATCAAACGACCCATTCAGAACAATTAATATATTATTTAACTTTAGATTCAAAAATTGAGAACAACAAGTATAGTTGTCAATTACATTCAATTTACAATAAGACAGCAACGGAATTGGGAAAACCAATTTTTTTGGTCAGATCTTGTTTAAATAAGTTTGGACAAAACAAAAACACATATTAGGTGCGGGACCTGATCCACCTCCTACGTTCACTTCCCATCCTTTGCGAAATTAAGAAAATTACAAAATTTACTAGATCTGGAGGACCATTTTAAAAGAATGACCTAAAAATGTTTTTGTGCAATTATGGCCTTGAAATCCCAATAACTTTTTTAAAAACTTTTATTTTTCCTGTTTTATTCCTCTTTATTTTATTTCTTTCATTTTTATACCTCATTTTTTTTTCTCGCTCTTTTCTATCCAGTACTCTTGCGTCCTCCCTTTCTATAAAAATTATTACATGTAATAAAAAAGAAACATTATTGCACATAACAAAATTACTACATGTAATAGTTTTAAAAAATATTCCTCACACGTATGTTTTTTTTTGCAGGGACAAAATCATAAATGATCGGTATTCCCACATTATATAGGGAGATCGGGCATTTTTGCTAAAAAAATATGAGAGAGCTATTTAACTATTTTATATCAATTGGGCCATCCTATTAGTTCTTTCTTGCAAAATTCATTATTTAAGATGTTTTTTTTTCTTTTTCCATTTATTGCAATTAAGTTTTTCTTCTTACATTTTCAAATTTTCTTTTCCATTTTACTTTCAAAATGGTACACGATTCTACCATGTGATGCAATTGAAATGTGTGTCATTGTCAATGAAGATCTTGGATGTGTTCGTGGACATCCAAAATCTACGCCAAAATCATAACCATCCTAATACAGATAACGTTCTAATGATATTGATGAGTTATATGAATGAATAAGATGACTCTTATTCCGGAGATGAAAAATATGATGAAGATAATCTTGTAGATTGAAATTTTCCGCCAAGGTATTATGATTATATGAGGATGATGGTTTGAAAGTGAACTTTGTGAAGACATTTGATGAACAACCACTTGAGACATGCTCAAAGGATTTCAGTGATGAATACATGAATATATCTCTCAAAAGTTGCAATATCAAGAATATTTTTTTGGGAAAACAAGAACCATATGGATTTATCAGAGTTGTTCAACTTATTCAAGATATTCAATTTGTTAACTTCAAAATTAATTTGAAGATCGGTGAGAAGAAGTTTCAAGATTTGTTATTTATGAAAGATAAATTGAAGACTCTTTATTTTCCAAGTATTGTTTCCTATGAACTGTAAGAAATCAATTTCAATACAAACAAAGAAACTGGAGGATGAGTTTTCTCTAAGAAGAGGAGAAGGATGTATGATATAAATTAAGAATTGATTTTAGTATTAATTGTATTTTTAGATTTTTATTATTTTTTGAAATATATATTTAGGTACAATTTATGCTCACATTAGAATATAATTTAGGATGAGTTTTCTCTTATGCTAGCATATAGGTTAGAGGATTCTTAGGAATATTTAATATGTTATTTTTTGGGTTTTTTTGAAGTATTTAAATATGATCTTATGGTGTATTCTGAAAATAGTACTTGGTTCAATAGAATTTCAGAGAGAGTATCTATATTTTCTCTAAATTTTTGACCATCGAGGCCGATTCAATGATATTGTGATGCCTAATTAATTGACATTCGTGTGAAAATCAATAGTCCTGTAGAAGAGTTATTTGCAATTTTCGTGCGAGTCTTTCTTTTAGACCTTCCATTACATCATCTTGAGATAGTGGCAACAACGAGGTCATACTCACACAAGTATGTACATAAGCAAATCCCTCATATGTGATTACTTTGCCTATAGCTGACCACACAATCCTTTAAAAGAGTTGTTTTCAATTTTCGTGTGCGTCTTTCTTTCAGACCTTCCATTACATCATCTTGGGATAAGGTTGACAACACGATCATACTCACATAAGTAAATCTACATATCACTACAAAAAATAGGACTTTTATCGACGAAACATTTTGTCGCTAAATGTTCTAGTTTTAGTCGGGAATGGGTTTTGGCGACGAAATGAGTTCGTCGCTAGGTTCATCACCTTAGCCCCGCCTGGGAAGGTTTTGGCAACGGAGAGAAAATTTTGTCACGAAAGAGTTTTAGCGATGACATGATTTCGTCGCTAAAAGCCGTTTGCGGCAAAAATATATTTCATCACGAAAAGCTTTCCACGACGATCACGTGTTTGTCACTGAAAAGATTTAGCCACAAAAAAATGTCATCATTAAAATCTTCAGCGACAACAAGATTTTCGTCGCTGAAAAGAATCAGCGGCGTAATGGGTTAATCTTTAGCTATGATTCTTTTCGTTGCTAAAGGTTCAACGTTTAAAAAAAATAAAACAAATAGGTGGGTGTACAAAACTCATGCCTCTTAGCATCATTCCAACCTACATTATCAATAAAAAAAACTTATAGATAATCGAATATGGAAATTATAATTGAAGATTTTATACAAGTTTACACTTGAAATTAAGGGCACGTTTCACATGAATCTAGCCATGATAAAGAAAAAAAATAAAGGACACAACCCCCAACCCAAACCTATCTCGACGAATAAAGGGGAAACAAAATGCTACAAGTAAATATCATAGTATCTAAAAATGTTACTTCACCAAGGAGAATCGACTCCTAGCTTGTTTACTTACATGATTTGTGTGCATACAAATCCTTCATATGTCCCACAAGAAAGTTCACCCTGAAAAAGTAACTACTGAAAAGTCAGATAAGCCGCCAAATAATGATAAAAATGAAGAAAACATATATACTCACATTTATAAAATATCCACTTGTAAATTCACAAGTTGAATTTGGCATAACAATGCCAATATTTGGCCGCACACAGTACCTCTTTGGGGACCTGGTCTTAACCTGCCATATCACGCCCCTATTTAGCAGTCTTCTTACTTGCGGTAGTAATCAAACTTCAGTCCAAAAAACAAATTCACAATTCTAACCTTGAATGCAACATGGTTATCGGTGATATTGACTAGTTGAACAGAGTATGAGCTTTGTTTCTTCAATTCAACTGAGTAATGAAAACAGCAGTAGAAAATATGTTATTGTTAACAAGATAAACATAGATTTAGCAAACAAAGCATTTAAGTTGAAAATAAACAGTACAATCTCCCAATGCAACTCGCACTTGACAAGAATACTATGACTAACAAAGAACAACAGTGTAACAAGAAAGCATAACGTGTAGACAAGTACCGGTGAGAGGAAACCTCCTATTAAATAATATTAAGGATGAGAAGAACATCGATCAATTTTCTCAGTTTGTTGCCGCGCCATTAAAAACTCCGAAAAATTTGACGCACCTTTTAAAATGTTGAGTGACGGACGTCTATTTCGTTGCTATTTTAGTGACGAAAGACCTTCACTAATGAAACATTGGCGGGATTTTGTGTTAACACTGGCGGGAATAGTTTGGTGACAAAAAATATTTTTTTCGTTATAAATGTAACATTTAGCGACACCAAAGAACTTTTGTTTGCTAAAATGCAAACTTTAGCGACAATAAATTATTTTTTCGCTAAAAATGATTTTTACCAATGAAATTAATTTTTTCGGTAAAAGTTTCGTCGCTAAAAGGCCATTTTCTTGTATTGTATGTGATTACTTGACCTATAGCTGACCGATTATGAGCGATGGACTTCATCTTTGATACATAGTGATCATTGACTTGGCAACATGAAACTGGAATGGTGGAGCGTAGATGCGACAGAGGCAGATGAGGTAGTGGTTACAAAAACAAATGCTGTCACTAAACATGAATAATTCTCCGTGTTCGGCCACATCAGTGGAGAAGAAAAATAATTAAAGCAAGTGCCACAGAAGCATTATGGGAATAGCTGAATTGCCATGTTGGCAGATCTCAAGAACCTGATCTGGAGGTACTCGTCTAACCAAAGTAACTGAAGTATAAAACTCGCATAGGAAGTCATGAATGCCAGAGAAGCGAATCAAGGAAATCATCACCATGGCAAAACTGGTAGCAACCACTACAACCATCAGATCGCCATACTATGTCAAATGATTCAAATTCAAAAAGTTGTTAATATTGATAAGCAAGATGTATAGGAAAAATTTGATATGACGCATGGCAAGATCTAGACCAAAGACGCAATTGAAGAGAAGATACAGCGAGAATCGTAGGATCAACTATGCGGCAATGAAGAACAGACCAATCAGACGAAAGTATATGGATTCCCGACATGACAATCCAAAGAAAAGCTAATCAAGACCATTGGATTGATCAGACGGTCAAGATTTACTAAGTTGTTAATGCTGATAAGTTAGATCTCAGAGAATATTCTGTTGATCCTATTTTTAGGTAGAATTAGATAAGTTCTGTCAGATTCTATGTAACCGATTGAAAGTCTATAAATAAAGGTAATATGTAACTCCAAACATAACACGACAAATCTCAATACCCATAAGAAATAAGCTGACTATGCAGCTTGCATCAGCCTTGTAAATTCTTTTTCCATAATGAAATACCATCAAAATCTCCCCGTGGTTTTTCTTCCCTTTATGAGGTTTTCACGTAAATCATGATGTTGTTATTCTCTCATTCTCTCTCTTAATTATTCTCTATATTTTCATATTATGATGGAGAAAATTCACGATCAATTCTCAAAGATCGTGAATTTTTTCCTTTACATTTGGTGCTTTCCTTGAGAGTTGTGAAAAAAACTCAAGAAATCCCTCCCTCCAATGCTCAAAACCAAATGAAACGCGCTTCCAAAAACAGAAGCAGAAGAAGAAATGAATGCGGAAGTAGTAAAGAAAATGACTACGGAACCGAAAATAGTGCAACGAACGGATGAGATGCGACAGATGAAATGATTAAGGTGAGTCAATACGTCAGAACAGAAATCGAAGCGTAAGAGCATACCCTTAGCGAGAATAGAAATTGAAGCGTAAGAACAAACCCCTAGGAAGAACAAAAATTGAAGCGTCGAAGCATACCCCTAGCGAGAACAGAAATTGAAGCGTCGGATTTGACTCCCTAGCAAGAACAGAAATCGAGCACCAGATCAGATTCTCAGCGAGAATGGGAATTAGGCGCCAGATCAGACTCTTAGCGAGAATGGGAATTAGGGCGTCAGATCAGACTCTTAGCGAGAATGAGAATTAGAGCGCCAGATTATAGCGAAGACCGGACCAAATGAAACGTGCTTCCAACAACAGAAGCAGGAGAAGAAACATATGCGGAAGTAGTAACGAAAATGACTACAGAATCGAAAACAGAGTGAAGAACGGTAAATTTACGCATTCGTATTCAATTTGCTTATCTATTTTGTACAATTATTAATTTTAAAAAATTATTACCAACATAATTCGTGGAATTGAATTATGCAAATTCAACAACCACCGCGAAGGGTCGATGAAACCCACGAACTGCCACCCGTGAACTACTAGATGATCGAAGCTCCGCCTACGATAGCTAGGCTAAGTTCAACCAAAAAAAATGAGGAAGGAGATCAGAAAAAAAATTCATTCATGGAAGGATGAGTTAAAAAATAGAGCAGATAAGAAAAGCTCAGAAGAGCTTAGAGTGGTCAGATCAGAAAAGCTCGGAAGAGCTCAGAATGCTCAAATTAGAAAAGCTCAAAAGTGCTAAGAAAGAAGGGCTCAAAAAGCTCAAATCAGAAGAGCCAGAAGGTGCATATCATAAGAGCTCAAAAAGCTCAGATCAGAAAGCTCATAAAATAAAAAAAGGCTTCAGAATATAAAAGTTAAACTTAGAGCTTCAGAAAAATTGAAGTCGGAGCTGCAGAAAGGAAAAGTTGAAGTTCATATAAGAGAAGCTTCAACTCTTCAGAAAAGAAAAAGAAAGGAAGAGAATTTCAGAACAAAAATTTGGCAGAAAAGAAAAGAAGAGCAAAGAAGATCACGTTCACTTCAGACAAGAAGGCTGACACTTCCGAACGGGATAACTGCCACTTTATACAAGAAGGCTGACACTTCAGAACAGTAAAAAAGACAGATTCAAATTTCTAGAATGGAAGGTTACGACTTAATAACCTTTCAAATAGACTTTATGAGGAAAATAAAAGATGTACAAACAATGAGAACGAAATGTCTTAACAACAAAAGCAACAACGGGAGCAAAAATGAAAACTAGAACAAAAAAAGCTGGAAGAAAACTTACATGGCGAGTCGCATAATATGGGAGTCTGCTTCATGGAGAATTTTACGAAATTCAAGTTGAGCTCTAGATCAAAAGTATGGTAGTTTTCGAAAAAAACGAAACTTAATTACGTCTTTCAAATTTAATTTTTTAAGCAGACTTATATAGAATATAATATATCATGAGAAAGATGTAGATGTCTACTATTTGAAGAATTTTGCAGAACTTGATTTGGAGTTCCTGAGAAAATATTATGACGATTCTCGTAGAGCCTGCTTAGAAAAATAGATTATGCAGAACCTTAAATTTGAAAATTAAACTGAAATTACTGGGGGACCAACTACTCACAAATAATATATCAACGGAAGACACAAAAATCTATTTTGTGAAGAATTTTACGAAAATCAATTTGAAACTCCCAATCAAAAGTTATGGCAGCACACGTTGGTGCTATTCAGGAAAGTAATTATATGAATGCTTCTCAAATTTAATTTTTAAACTCTAATAATTTTATATAATTACATAGAAATAAATATATCATTAGAAAACTATGGATATCGACTTCTTGAAGAATTGGCATAACTCAATTTGGTACTCTCTAGCGAAAGTTATGACAAATTTTGTGAAGACTGTTTGAGAAAGTAGAATATGCAGAATGATCAATTTAAAAAATTAAACTGTATTTGATGGAAACCAACTATATGAAACATATTACATCATCGGAAATATCCAAAAATCAACTTCTTAAAGAATTTTATGGAATTAAATTTGGAACTTTCGGTCAAAACTTATGGCATGATAATGTGCGGGCTGCTTACAAGACAAATACTTGGCGTCAACCTTCTCTCTTCTTCAACAACAATAGAAATTAGGGCGTGAGTCCTTGAGAGAAGGCAATTCGTATGTCATGTTCTCTAAAGGAACTAAGGGCGTAAGTCGTTGGGAGACGTAGTTCATAAATCCTACTCTCAGAAGGAACTAATGGCGTAAGTCTTTGGGAGGGGTAGTTCATAAGTCCTACTCTCAGAAGGAACTAAGGGCGTAAGTCCTTAAGAGGGACAATTCATAAATCCTACTCTCGAAAAAAACTAAGGGCGTAATTCCTTGGGAGGGGTAATTCATAAGTCCTACTCATAAGGAACTAAGAGCGTAAGCTCTTAAGATGAGCAATTCATAAATCTTAATCTCAGAAGGAACTAAGAGTGTAAGTTTTTGGGAGGGGCAATTCATAAGTCTTACTCTCAGAAAGAACTAAGAGCGTAAGTCCCTGGGAGGGGAAATTCATAAGTCCTACTCTCAGAAGAAATTAAGGGTGTAAGTCCTTATGAGAGACAGTTCATAAGTTCTACTCTCAGAAGAAAATCAAAATGGGGCCATGGTTCCACTGAAGGAACCTAAGTCCTTGAGAACGTCTACGTACTCCATTCTTAAAATGAAATCAAAACGAGGTCATGATTCCATAGAAGGAGCCTAAATCCTTTAGAATGTCTACGGATGTTGTTCTTAGAATGAAGTAAAAATCGGGTCATGGTTTTTTATTTGAACCTAAGTCCGCATCTCAAAAGAAAGTGGGCAGTTCGTAAGTCCCTCTCAAAGTGGAACGGGGCAATGGTTCCACTGAAAGAGCCTAAGTCCTTGGGAGCATCTACATACGCCGTTCTTAGAATGGGAAAGTCTAAAAGAACAGAAAAAGAAACATCCTCAGACTTCAGAATAGAAAAAGGAAACATCTTCAGAACGGGAAAATCTAGAGATGGGAAAAGGAAATGTCTTCAGAACACGAAAAATGAAATGTCTTTAGAACGGAAAAGGAATGTCTTAAGAACGGGAAAATCTTCAGAACAAAGAAAAGAAGTCGAGGAAAGAACTTAAGAAAAGAAAAGAAGCCGAGGAAAGAACTTTAGAAAAAAAGAAGAAGTCGAGGAAAGAACTTTAGAAAAGAAAAGAAGTTGAGGAAAGAACTGCATAAAAGAAAAAAAAGTCGAGGAAAGAACTTGAGAAGAGAAAAGAACTTCAGGAAAGAACTTTAGAAAAGAAAAACAATTGAGGAAAGAACTTTAGAAAAGAAAAGAAGTTGAGGAAATAACTTCAGAAAAGAAAAGAGTTAAGGAAAGAACTTCAGAAAAGAAGTTGAGTAAAAACTTCAGAATAGAAAAAAGTTGAGGATAGAACTTCAGAGCAGAAAAGAAAAGTAGTTGAGGAAAGAATTTCAAAGCTGAGAAAAGAAAGGCTGAGCTGAGTAAAGAAAAGTTCAGTAAAGAAAAACTAAGTAAAGGAAAAGCCAGTAAAGAAAAGTCAAGGAAGGCCGCGACTTCAACGTTTTAAAACGGGAAGGCCAGGAGTAAAGGAAAAAGAAGCGAGAAAAGGAAAGAAAAAGCTAAGAGCGGAAAAAGGAAACTGAAAAGGAGAGATGGAAAAATAGAAAAAAATGCAAAGAGGAGGAAAAGAAAGGAAACAGGGAAAACTCTATAAGTGAACCAGTAGTAAATCAAAACGGGGACTTGGTTCCACAGAAGAAGCCTAAGTTCATGGGAACGTCTATGGATGCTATTCTCAGAAGAAAATAAAAATGAGATCATGGTTCTTTATTTGAACCTAAGTATTCATCTCAAAAGAAAATGACAGATCGTAATTTCTTCTCTCAGAATAAAGAAGGGTCATGGTTCTTTATTTGAACCTAAGTCCTTGAAGAAACATGTATATCATAAGAAAATTAAAGTCTTATCCTCGATAACAGATTTCACAAAAGAACATAGTTATTCTCAAGAGAGCTGAGAGTCAAAAGTTCCCTAAGTATTTAAGAACGGATTTCGTTGAAAGCTTGAAGACGGCACAATACCAGATTTTGATCCCCAAATTTTGCTAAGTCTTTGAATGAAGTACAAGAAAAGGGAGTTCAATAGAAGAAAAATTGTGCAAATAGAGTAATTCATGTTGATCAAAGCAGAAGTACAAAGGGAAAATATGAAACGAGAGAAGGAAAAAGAAAATAAGGAAGCAGTATAAATTCTGCGAACAAATGCAAAACATCAAACTCAAACTCATGCGATACGATTAAGAAATAGTACACTCACTCCTTACTCATCTCAATAAATTATCATATTATTGTTCTTGTACAACATTCTTGTCACATATCTTAACGTACGAGGAAAGGAAAATGAAAAATGAAGAATTGGAAAAAACTCTACCAATGAGTCCATCGTGAAAGGAAAAAAAGTCATAACAACAAATGAAGAAGAAGTAATCATCATCGACAGCAAACTAATAAAAAATTGCTCGACAACTACAAATCATTTGTGACGGGAACAGAAAAATGTAATGGCAGAAAGAAAGGGAGAAACCACCATTGACAACGGACAACTCAAAAAAAGAAGAAGAAAGGAAAATGAAAACCTGAGAAGTCCATAACAACTTCAAGATCTGAGCCCAGACCAGAAGGCAGAGCTGAGCTTAGTTTAGAAAGCTCAAAAGTAAAATCTTCAAAAGATGAACCCAAACCAGAATGTAGAGTTGAGCCCAGATCAGAAGGTAGAGTAGAGCTCAGACCAGAAATCTCAAAAGTTCATGACGTGAAAGTTTTAGGAGCTGAACTCAGACCAGAAAGCTCAAACCCCAACACTAAGAGCTTTGGCATTTCAGGAAAGAAAAAGTCAAAACTTCATAATTAAGGAAAGAATTTTAGAGAAAAAATTCTTATCCAAAGATTATTACTTCACTTCAAGTCAGAAAAGTAATGCATAGGGATGTCTATGAGGTCCCAAAGAATCTAGCGTTGAAGATCGAAGAATCAAATCATTACACCTGAATGAAGAGAGACTTCATCAAGTGTAATTGAGGCAAATGAAAATGAATAATTCTTCGTTCGGCCACATCAACGGAGAAGAAAAATAATTAAAGCAAGTGCACAAAAGCATTATCGGAATACTTAAATTTGCCATGTTGGTAGATCTGAAGAAGCTGATCTGGAGGTACTCGCCTAACCAAGGTAGCTAAAGTATAAAAGTCGCATAGGAAGTCACGAAAGCTAGAGAAGCCAATCGAGGGAATCATCACCATGGCAAAGTTGGTAGCAATCACTACAACCATCAGATTCACCACACTAGGCCAACTGATTCAAATTCTAAAAGTTGTTAATACTTATAAGCAAGATGTACAAGAAAAATTTGATATGACACGTGGCAAGATCTAGGTCAAAGACGCCATCTAGGGAAACATATAGCGAAAACCGTTGGATCAACTAGGCGGTTATAAAGACAGACCAATAAGACGAAAATACATGGATTGCCAACATGGCAATCCAAAGAAAAGCTAATCAAGACTTTTGGATTGATGAGACGGTCAAAATTTACTAAGATGTTAATGCTAATAAGCTAGATCTCAGTATTCCGTTGATCCTATTTTTAGATAGAATTAGATAAGTTGTATCAGATTTTATGTAACCGATTGAAAACTTATAAATAAAGGCAAGATGTAACTCCAAACACAATACAACAATATCGCAACACCCATATGAAAGAAGCTGACTATGCAGCTTGCATCAGCCTTGTAAATTCTTTCTCTATAATGAAATACCATCAAAATCTTCCCGTGACTTTTCTTCCATTTAAGGGCTTTCCACGTAAATCATGGTGTTTTTATTCTCTCACACTCTCTCTTAATTATTCTCTATATTTTCATATTATGATGTAGGAAATTCATGATCAATTCTCAAATACCGTGAATTTTTTCATTTACAGTCACATTTTCAGCATCTTTTGAAGAAGCCATCACATAAATGAATGATGAATATTGGTACCTGTTTTGATACTAAGTTATAAAGAAAGGGAGATTCCTCTGAATATTATGTATTGCATGATATTGATTAATGATTAGTATTATAAGAATGAGTACATTTCCTTAATAATAGAAGGTTGAGTCTATAGACAATTATAGGAAATTACTAAAAATAAATATTCTACCTGCCAATCATTTTATGATAGCTATTCTTCATGTGAGAGGCATGTATGAAGGAATTATCTACAGTTCGCCATTGATCAACTGCTTAATGAACCAATCAATGGCTGCTTGGTGGCCAGTCTGTTAACGAACATTGGATAATGTTTTATTTTTACTTTGGTTCTTACATTTTAATAGTTTTTTACAATTTTTTTCTTATATACGATATTATTGTTGTCTTATAGTTGATGAACATATAAGAGACGTCTCCGAGGATGCTTATTAGGAATTGGTTGCCTCTCACCTTGTCAGCACTTCAGTGGCCTCTCTCTTGCTGACACTTGGCAGATTGCCTTCTTATTACATCAGTTTCTCATGCTTGCTAGGTGGTAAATTTGGTTTAAAAGGATCTTCACTCTCTATGTTTTGATTGGTTAATAGAGGATCCAAGCTAACTGAATTATTATTCTTCTTCTCTTTATATTTAACCTAGCTTTACGTCTATATGTAATGTACTAAAGATAATATATTTGATTAAAAAGAAGCTTAGTTCAGTAAGCTTATCGTGCATTCCTCATGTTTTCCTCTTCAGCAACTTCTTTTATATGTTATCATAGCTCTAAGAAAAAATTCATGAGCAACACTTCTTATTCGAGCAACAATATAACAACAACTAATGCAGCAAAGACAACAAACCCCAACCTAGCTGTAGCACCAACAAATACACCAATCACAACTCAAAACTCAGAAGGCATAGCACCAAGAGGTAATCAAGTTTCAAGTTTCTTAAGTTCCTCACTATCAATTAAGCTAGATAGAAGTAAATTTCTGTTTTGGAAGTCAGAAGTTATTCCAACATTAAAAGGACACGATTTAGATGAAATTTTGTTTGGGGATAGTATCCGTCCACCAAATTTTGGTTAAAACGGAGAACCAAATCAAACCTATAGCACTTAGGTAAGATGTGGCCAAGTTTTACTAAGTTGGCTAAGAGCCTCCATGACAGAAGGAGTGCTCAGTTCAATTATCCTCCAAAGCCAAATTGATCTTGTAACACCCAAATACTAAAACTACCTTGTTGATTATAATTTAGGAAGTGATATACTCTTTAACGTTAATTAAACATTTAATATGAAAGATATAGCTTAATTTAAAACATAACTTTATCAAATCCTTTATTTAAATTTATATGTATTGAATTCAAAGTACTTAAACAATAATAAAAATTTTGCAGCGGAAACTTAGTTAAATAACAACCAATAATTTTAAGCTAAATCGTCAAAATAATAATAATTAATTATAAAACAATTGTCTAAAATCTTTATTCAAACTATTTTACTGAATTTAATTCGCCTGCAAGGTATCGTCTCGCAATTACTCCTCACCTGAAAATATTTAGAAATCACGGAATGAGCTAAAGCCCAGTAAGTAAAATCTTACACATACTCAGCAAACACATGCGCATTCAATTCCATTTTAAAAATATTTGTGTTTGACATACACTTTATAATCATTTTATCACTTTATTTCCTTTGCTTTCATTAATTTCATTTCATTACAATCTTTCCATGCAAACCTATCACGTTCCTTTCTTTACTATTTCCATTGCATTCATTTCTTACCTTTATTCGCGAGCTCACTTGTGTAATGTTTAGCCAATCAGAGGCAGTGGACAATTATTTCCCACTCATGTCTTTCATGGAATAAACACACACCAGGTGTTTAAACTTTTAATTAAATTGATTATATTCATACTACAAACCCTCATGTATATGTATGAACATATTTACAATCATTAACATTTCAACACAATTACATCACAGATAACATACTTACAAATATAATTAAACATAATATCAAACGACATCACAATGATAAATCAATACAACATCGAAGTTTAGAAACATTAAAGTATGCGTTAAATTCTACTTACTTGGCTTCCTTACCAAAATTAAATGAATACAGAATGTTTTGAGGGTTCAACGCTCAAAGTGCCAAAACTATTAAATTTATACATTAAGATGTTTTATCAATTTCACATAGTCATTGAAAACATAAAACAAAATCAATTATTTATGACATAGATGGTAGACTGGAAAACTAATTCATTGCTCAAGAATAAAACCCAAATATTTATACACTTTATAAGAACGGTACAAATCCAAACTCCAATAGCTTTATAAATTCATGATACTTCTTGTTTACTTGTTCTAGTTATAAAACACAGAACACAACTTATACTAGGCCTTTCTAAAAATTATAAAATTCATATATTATGATCTTGAAAATTATAGGGTTTCACAAATTAAATTTCATGAATTTTCGAGGTCATTTAGGTGTCAAAACATGGAAACAAATTCGTTTCCTAAAACTGTTTCCTCTGAACAAAATAGAAACTTTAAAATCATATAAAATTGTATACTTTGATTTATGACCTAAAATTTATATAGGATATATTTCAACATGTTGAAAATATACCATCAAAATTTCAGACTCAAATTCCATTGTTTGGTATATGAAACATGAAGTCGATTCACAGTGTGCAGAAAAATCCTAAATCCAGTTTTTATTAAAAATCATAATTTTTTTTATTGAAAACATTTCTCCCTTATTGAAATTGATTCAAGAGACTTATATGATTCAATAGACTTATATCAGTCATGAAAGAGTTTTGATTCAATAGACTTATATGCCCCAAAATGGTACCCTATCCAACCAAAACTCACATTTCTTAAACTTGGCAAATAACTCCTTCTCGTGGAGGGTTTCCTGCACCGTCCGGAGGTGTTGCTCATGCTCCTCCTTAGAGCGAGAATAAATCAAAATGTCATCAATAAATACAATGACGAAATGATCTAAGTATTCTTTAGAAACACGGTTCATAAGATCCATAAATGCTGCAGGGACATTCGTCAACCCAAACGACATTACATGAAATTCATAATGCCAATATCGAGTACGAAATGTAGTCTTAGGGATGTCATCTTCTTTGACTTTCAATTGGTGATACCCAGAACGAAGATCAATCTTGAAAAAATAACTTGCACCTTGAAATTGATCGAACAAATCTTCAATTCTCGGTAGTGGGTATCTATTCTTGATAGTCACCTTGTTTAGCTCACGATAGTCAATACACAGCCTCATCGTTCCATCTTTCTTCTTTACAAACAAAACAGGAGCACCCCAAGGAGAAAAACTAGGTCGAATGAATTTCTTATCCAACAGTTCCTACAACTGGACTTTGAGTTCCTTGAGTTCAGCCGGGGCCATACGATATGGAGCTTTAGATATTGGGGCTGTACCAGGCACAAGGTCAATGACAAAGTCAATTTTTCTATCTGGCGGTAGACTTGGTAGATCTTCGGGAAACACATCAATAAACTCTCGTACTATGGGTACATTTCCTATAGAATGACCTTCTTCCGATAATTCTATCAAAGATGCTAAGTACCCCATACATCCTTTATTCAACAATCGCCAAGCCTTCATAGCAAAGATAAGAGGACTACGAGGTTTTGACTTAGCTCCCACAAAATAAAAACTGGACACTCCTGGAGGTTGAAATAACACTTCTTTTTCATGGCAGTCAATAGTTGCGTAGTGCTCTGATAACCAATCCATCCCCAAAATAATGTCAAAGTCATGGACATCCAAGATTATAAGGTCAGCAGACAGTACATGCTCTTCTATCACTAATGGATAGTCCTTTACAACTCTACTCGCCTCTAGAACCTTCCCTGAAGGTGTAGATACATAAAATGGTGCTTCTAAAAATACAAATGGCAACCTTAATTTCTGAGCTAGCAAAGGTTTTATGAACGAATGAGTAGCACCAGAATCAAACAAAATACAACAAACCATTTCACATACAAAAATAGTACCTGAAACAACAGTCGGGGAGTTATCAGCGTCCTCTTTAGTCATCGCAAACACTTGAGCCTGTGTCTTCTTCTGGTCATTGTTGTTGTAGGTGTTTCCATCACAATATTTAGCAAGGTGACCATGTTTGCCGCGCCTGAAACACAAGCCTGTACCCATACAACATTCACCAAGGTGTTCCTTGCCGCACTTCTGACATGTCCTTCTTGGCTGCTTTCCTTGTTGATTTTTGTTGTCGTTTCCACCGTCAAATTTCCTTTTCTGATTGTCCCCCTTCTAGAAATTTTCTTTAGAAATGCTTCCATTATGCTTCTGACCAATTATATGGAATTTTTTTTTGTCTAGGTCTAAGCGTTGTGCTCTTTCCACTAACAATGCTTTGTTGACCACTCTATTATAGGTAGCAAGCTCGAACGAAATCACTGTTTGCTTGATACTGGATCTCAACCCTTCCTCAAAGCATCTGACTCGACTCTCTTCCGTTGCCATCAAATCTGGAGCAAACTTCACTAATCATGCAAAAGTTTCTTTATACTCAGTGCCGATTTTACTTCCTCGCTCTAGCTTAACAAATTCTCTCTCATTTTCCTGTCGAACGCTTTTTGGGAAGTAATGATTGAAAATGCGTTCTTGAACATATACCAAGTGAGACCTCAACATCATTTTCATTTTGGCATTTAATTAGTCGCCACCAATCATACGCATCTCCTTGTAACATGTAAGAAGCAAAGTCAACCTTATATGCATCAGTGCACTTCACAACAATGAATGCTTTCTCCATCTCAGTAATCCACATTTCATCTTTAAGTGGATCGGTAGTTCCTTCGAAAGGTGTTGGAGATAACTTCTTAAATTCAGAAAATTTATGTTAACCATTTTACGGAGGGGCCACATTTTGTTGTTAAGCTTGTCCTAACGCAGCTATTGATTGCATAAATGTTTCCAAAGTCAGCAGGGTACCATGTTGATCGTTCCCCATCTCATTACCATTCACCCCAAATGGTCGACCATCAATACGATTTTGAGCGTTCCTAGGAGGCATTCTGGTACAAATAGTTTGGTCTTAACACATCTATCGTTTCATTGTAATTTCATATAACAAACAAAATCATACAATAAATATCATTCTAACAATTAAACATTAAATCCTACCAGGAGATTGCGAGAAGACCTCTTGCGGCATGACTCAGTAGCTTTTCCTCCTTTAAATTAGAAAATTTTTATGAAGTCTACAGAATCGTCTAAACCTTGGCTCTAATACCAAACTGTATCACCCCAATACTAAAACTACTTTATTGATTATAATTTAGGAAGTGATATCCTCTTTAACGTTAATTAAACATTTAATATGAAAGATATAGCTTAATTTAAAACATAACTTTATCAAATCCTTTATTTAAATTTATAGGTATTCAAAGTACTTAAATAATAATAAAATTTTGCAGCGGAAACTTAGTCAAATAACAACCAATAATTTTAAGCTAAATCATCAAAATAATAATAATTAATCATAAAGCCATTGTCTGAAATCTTTATTCAAACTATACTACTGAGTCCAATTCACCTACAAGGTATCGTCTCGCAATTACTTCTCATCTAAAAATATTTAGAAATTACGGAATGAGCTAAAGCCCAGTAAGTAAAATCTTACACATACTCAGTAAACACATGCGCATTCAATTCTGTTTTAAAAATATTTGTGTTTGACATACACTTTATAATTATTTTATCATCGTATTTCCTTTGCTTTCATTAATTTCATTTCATTACATTCTTTCCATGCAAATCTGTCACGTTCCTTTCTTTACTATTTCCATTGCATTCATTTATTTCCTTTATTCGTGAACTCACTTGTGTAATGTTTAGCCAATCAGAGGCAGTGAGAAATTATTACGAAACATGTTCGACTACCGGCCCCTGGTAGTATCATTTATTCACATTATATCGTTGGACAAGCCAAACGATCATCCATTCACATTATATTGCTGGACAAGCCAAACGATCATCCATTCACATTAACCATTAACCATTGTCGGTCTGCCGGTCCCCCGCGTCCCATTTCCCACTCATGTCTTTCATGGAATAAACACACACCAGGTGTTTAAACTTTTAATTAAATTGATTATATTCATACTACAAACCCTCATGTATATGTATGAACGTATTTACAATCATTAACATTACAATACAATTACATCACATATAACATACATACAAATATAATTAAACATAATATCAAACGACATCACAATGATAAATCAATACAACATCGAAGTTTAGAAACACTAAAGTATGCGTAATTCTACTTACTTGGAGTCCTTAGCAAAATTAAATGAATAGAGAATATTTCGAGGGGTCAACGCTCAAAGTGCCAAAACTATTAAATTTTACAATAAGACATTTTATCAATTTCACATAGTCATTGAAAATATAAAATAAAATCAATTGTTTATGACATAGATGGTAGAGTGGGAAACTAAGTCGCTACTCAAGAATAAAACCCAAATATTTATACACTTTATAAGCACGGTACAAATCCAAACTCCAATGGCTTTATAAATTCATGTTACTTCTTGTTTACTTGTTCTAGTTATAAAACATAGAACATAACTTATACTAGGGATTTCTAAAAATTATAAAATTCATATGGTATGATCTTGAAAACTATAAGGTTTCACAAATTAAATTTCATGAAATTTCAAGGTCATTTGAGTGTCAAAACATGGAAACAAATTCGTTTCCTAAAATTGTTTCCTCTGAACAAAATAGAAAATTTAGAAAATCATATAAAATCGTATACTTTGAGTTATTACCTAAATTATATACAGAATATTTTTTAACATGTTGAAAAGCTACCATCAAAATTTCAGACTCAAATTCCATCGTTTGTTATATGAAACATGAAGTCGATTCAAAGTGTGCAGAAAAATCTGAAATCCAGTTTTCATTAAAAATCATATTTTTTATATTGAAAACGTTGCTCCCTTATTAAAATTGATTCAAGAGACTTATATGATTCAAGAGACTTATATGAGTCATAAAAGAGTGTTTAAACTCATCATTATTCAGATCTAAATTAGAACATGCTATCCAAGCCCTATCCCATTAAAATCGAAAGGTTAAATCTAAAGATAATCAAATTGTAAGGAATATTGAATATTTATAATTTAAACTCTCAGTTAAAAGAAAAACGGAAGTTCTTTTGACCAAATAAATATAAAATGCATCAGTAAAGCTTACATATAAATAATGAAAAAAATCAACCCCTGCCAATAGTTAAGAATTGACTCTTCAAACATAGTACATGAACAACTCTAGTCTTCAACGTAAGACCCCAAAAATGCTGAAATTTTTGTGGCAATTAAAAAGATAGTTGCAAGAGAAAATCAACTTCCCAAAAAAAAATTTCACTAAATATGATTTACTTTTTTTTGAAGTGGGTCGGCAATTGATTTAGGACATTTAAATAGAGGGAAAAAAAGTAGGGATGAGGAGAGACTCCTATTAGTTTAGGAAATTTACCAAATCCGCAGTTTCCATGGAAAAAGGAAATCTTCAAATGTTAAAATCCATTATTTGTTTTTATATAAATTTAAATATACACCGTTTTTGGAAATAAATAGCGAAAGAAAAAAATAAGGAAAATCACACTTAATACTACTAATCTTATCATTGTCCAATAGGGTCAAATTAACTCACTAATTATCAAACTGCATAAATAATTATGAAAAATAAATATAAATTATTTTAAATTTTAATCTAGGCACGTTTGAGTCGTTAGATCACCTTGAATAGTTTCTCTACAAGACATTTAATTAATTCAGTCCAAACATTAAGTCAAATAATCATAGGATAATTAAGAGAAAAAATTAACAATTAAACACATAATTTATTGCAAAATTAGTTAGGGTGTTACAGATCTACCTAAAAGGAAAGCTATAAGAAGAAACCGAAGACATAAAAATAATAAGTGAATATTATGACTACATTAGGTCTATAACAGATTATCTTTCTACAGCAGGGCAACCAGTCCAAGAGGAGGACCCAATTCTGTATATACTTGAAGATTTGAGACTGGAATATGATTTAGTGGTGGTTAATATAAACTCTAGAGATACTAGTATCAGCCTTGAGATGTTCAGTCCCTGTTAATGAACCATCAAAACAGGTTGAAGAAGTTTCATGTTGCACATTCTTCAACTGCGAAAGCCACTACCAACTTGGCTACCTCAACTTCTTTTGGCAAGAAAGGAATAATTGATAATCAATCTGGCTACTCCCAAAATTACTCAGGCAATCCAAACAGAAATCATAGCTTCTCAGGTAAGGGAGCAAGGTCTTTTAGTAATGGAGGAGGAAGAAGATAAGGTAGGTTTGTAAGATCAGGTAATAGGCTGATTTGTAAAGTTTGTGGTAAACCTGGTCACGGTGCAATCATCTGCTACTATAAGTTTGACAAGAATGCCAATCCTAGCTTTCAACAGCAATAAATTCACCTACAACACAAATTTCATACTCAACCACCTACTAGATTTACTACAAGACCAGAATCCATTGCAGACTCCTCTTGGTATATAGATAGTGGGGCCAACAATGATGTTTCTTCTGACTTCAGTAATTTGAGCATTGCTTCTGAGTACACAGGTCTGTATAGGCTTACAGTTGGTAATGGTAATCTTCTCCCCATCACCCATATAGGTTCTTCACTTTTAGCTACCACTCACACACCACTTAAACTAAGATATGTCTTGTGTGCACCTAATATAACAAAAAACCTTGTGAGTGTATCTAAACTAACCAGAGATAATAATGTTTACATGGAGTTTCATGATTTTTCTTGTGAAGGCCAAGAAAACAAGGAGAGTTCTTCTTATAGGGGTGTTAAGGATAGGTTATACCATCTTGGCTTACACTTTGGCTTCATAGTTCCCTTCAGTTTACTCTGTTTATTTTAGTTCTCATGTCACTAGGTCTATAAATAACTTGTATCCCACTAGTGGTAGCTTCTAGGCTGTTGTTGAATTCCAAGAAATGTACTCATGTTGACAATTCAGTGAATACAACTAACTTCTTAATTACTTCTTCTGTTGACTCTTCTCTTGCATCAAATATTAAATTATGAGATACGAGATTAGATCACCCTTCTCGAGGGTCTTAAGTCAAGTATCACATCACTGAAGCACACATCTCCATGTTTCATGTCTCTTCTTCTATGACACATGTAAACTTGGTAAAATTCATTCATTACCTTTTCCATCATCTAATATTCTCACAACACAGCCTTTATAGCTAATTTATACTGATATTTGGGGTCCAACTGCCACTATCTCTAGAGAGGGTTTTAATTACTATATTCACTTCATAGATGCCTTTAGCAAGTTCATCTAGGTTTATCCTCTAAAACTCAAGTCCCAAGCCATTGATACCTTCATTTTATTTCAAACAATGGTAGAAAAAAAGTTCAACATTCCTATAAAAACTGTCTAAACAGATTGGGGTGGGGAATATAAACCTTTTAAACCCTACATTAAGTCTAAGGGAATCATAGTTAGGAATCCATGTCCCTACACCCATCAACAAAATTGAAATGCTAAGAGAAAATATAGGCACATCACAAAAATAGGCCTAACTCTCATAGCTCAAGCTTTCATACCTCTCAAGTTTTGAGGTCGTGTTTAAGAATAAACCAGATTATCATACCTTAAGAGTGTTTGGAAGCTCTTGTTACCCCTATCTCAAGCCCTATAATGCTCATAAACTTTAGTTCATGTTCTCTCTATGTCTTTTTTAGGTTACTCACCTATTTATAAGGGCTATAAGTGTCTACACAGCTCAGGTAGAATCTATATATTTTAGGCATGTATTGTTTAATGAGTCTGAATTTCCTTTTTCTTTTCACCCAGCTTTCACTCATACATTGCATAAATCACTTCTCATATTGCATCAATTCCATTCTTACCTTTGTCAAGTTCAAATCAAGGCGTTCCTTCTTTAACATAAGGTATTTCCCAACAGGAAGTTCATCCTCTAGTATCCAATGATGTAACTCTCTATGTCTCCCTCTTTACATGTTTCTACTTCTCATTGCCCATTTCCTCTCCTAGTCTATCTGAATCTCTATATAGGTTTCCCATGACTGATATATCCCATGCCCTTTCCATACCTATTAATGTTGAGGCACCAACTCACATCTCTTCCCTACCTTCCACTCTAGTTCTCAATCCTTTACTGTCTAAACATCCCATGAGAACCAGAACCAAAAATGGCTCCCTCAAACCCAAGCTCTACCTCAGCATAAAGCATCATCTCCTACCCTCACCTATCCTAGAAGAACCTGTATAAACTAAGCAAGCCCTTTTGGATCCTTTGTGGTCACAAGCCATGAGGGATGAGTATCATACCCTTTTTGAGAATGCTACCTAAGATCTTGTACCTGCCTATTTATCAATGAATCTCAAAGGTAACAATTGGGTCTATAAAGTGACGTTGAATGCATATGGGTCAATGGAAAGGTTAAAAGCCATATTAGTGGCTAAGGGGTTTCACCAAACCCCTGATATATACTACAATGAGACTTTTAGTTCTATAGTCAAGCACATTACAATTAGAACTGTTCTCACCCTAGCTCTCATCTTTAATTGGCCAGTTAAGTAGCTTGACATTAATAATGTATTTCTCGATGGTGTTCTAGAAGAGGCAGTCTTTATGAACCAGCCTGAAGGATTTATAGATTCCACCAAACCAAATCATGTGTGTAAGCTTAAAATGGCACTTTTATGGGTTAAAACAGGCTCATCGAGCCTGGTTTAATAAATTGAGGTACATTTTGTTGTAGTGAATGCTAAATCTGACGCCTCTCTATTTATCTTCAAGCACGACACTTATCTTCTCTACATCCTAATCTATGGTGATGAGATTTTGGTTTCTTGCAATAATCTGACTTTGATCACTCAGTTTCCTGTCAAATTGCATTGGAAATTCACTCTTAAAGATCTTGGGTCACTACAATTCTTCTTGGGGATTCAGGTTACCAAAACTACTTCTATTATACATCTTTCTCAATCCAAGTACATAATTGGTGTCCTCAAAAGAACCAAGATGGATGGGGCCAAACCTAGTTCTAGTCCAACTAGCATATCCACCAAACGTTCTCTCTCCATGTTGGTGACCTTTTCCTTGATATCACACTATTCAGGAGCACTATTGGTGCTCTCTAATATCTCACTTTAACAAGGCCAGAGATATCTTACATTGACAACATGTTAAGTCAGGTTTTTCATCAACCTACAACAATTCATTGACAAACTTGTACAAGTGTTCTGCGGTACCTTTAAGTTACCATTTTAGAAGGTTTATCTCTACTGCCAGCCTCTACTCTTCATCTTTAAGCTTACTCAAATACTGACTAGGCTAGTAACCCTGATGACAGAAAGAGCACATGTGTTTATGCAATCTATCTTGCTAATTCTCTCAAATTTTGTCCTAAAAAAACATAATATGGTGTCTAGGTCCAATACAAAGAGTGAGTATCGAGCATTGCCTAATACTACTGCTGAACTACTTTGGTTGAGTCCCTTCTTCATAAGCTTCATGGTTTCTCCTTTGCACCACCTAGAATCTAATGTGGCAATCTTGGCGCTGCTGCTCTTGCCTCCAATCCCATTATTCATAATAGATCAAAGCATATTAAAATAGATCAACACTTCATTCAAGATCAAGTTTTATTCAAGTTTTTACAGGTACTCAATGTCCCTTCCTATGATCAAACTGCTGACATACTTAGCAAAGTTTTATCCAAAGAGTTTCACTTCCTCAAGTCCAAATTTAAAGTCACTCAGCCTCCTACTTCATCTTAGAATCAAGTCAAAAGTAGCTAGACCTATTTTTCACTTGAGGGGGGGCATTAGGACTTGGTTGCCTTTCTCATTGTCAGCATTTTAGTGGCATCTCTCTTCCTGGCACTTGGCATATCGCCTTCTTAGTACATCATTTTCTCGGAAAACTTTACAATGTCAGGAAATTTTTTCTGGCATTGGTGTTAGGCTATTGTGGCCCTTAAATTGCTTTTGAAACAATCTGGGCCACACAAAGTCCAGCAGATATAATTTTTTTAGGTTCACCAAATACGTACTAAGGTTCACTAAATACGTATTGTGGTTCACCAAATATGTACTAGAGTTCACCAAATACGCATGAATTAATATTTTTTGGACGGGTTAACCATATACCTAATGGGGTTCACCTAATATGTAGTGGTTTCACCAATCACGTAGTGGAGTTCACCAAATACGTATAAGAATAATAATTTTTGAAGGGGTTCAACAAATACATAAAAATTAATAATTCTTATAGGAGTTCACCAAATACGTACTGAAGTTCATAAATTACGTACTAGGGTTCACCAATTACGTAGTGGGGTTCACCAAATATGTACAAATTAATAATTCTTATAGGGGTTCACCAAATACGTAAAAATTAATAATTCTTGGAGGGGTTCACCAAATATGTAGTGGGGTTCACCAATTTCGTACTGGAGTTTACCAATTACGTAATGAGGTTCACCAAATACATATAAATTAATAATTCTTGGAGGTGTTCACCAAATACGTAGTGAGGTTCACCAATTACGTACTAAGGTTAACCGAGGTTCACCAATTATGTAGTGAGATTCACCAAATATGTACAACTTAATAATTCTTGAAGGGGTTCACCAAATATATACTAGGGTTCACCAATTAGTACTATGATTCACCAAATACGTACAAAATAATAATTCTCGGAGGGATTCACTAAATACGTACTAGAATTCACCAATTACGTACTAGAGTTCACCAATTACGTAGTGAGGTTCACTAATTATGTACAAATTAATAATTCTTAGAGGGGTTCACCAAATATATATTGGGGTTCACCAATTACGTACTAGGGTTCACCAATTACGTAGTGGGGTTCATAAAATAAGTATAAATTAATAATTCTTGGAAGGGTTCACCAAATATATACTGGGGTTCACCAAATATATACTAGGGTTCACCAAATTTATACTGTAGTTCACCAATTACATACTGGAGTTCACCAATTACGTAGTGGGATTCACCAAATGTGTACAAAAAAATAATTTTGGGAGGGGTTCACAAAATGCGTACTGAGGTTCATCAATTATGTAGTGGAGTTCACTAAATACGTAAAACCTAATCGCCATATCTAATAGGCGAATCGCCTATTTTTAGCTACTAAACGCCAACCTCAAGGTGCTAATCTCATCGTCAAATCCAAGCACTAGTTTTATGACTCAAATAGTCTGTTTCATTGCTAAACGCCATGTATAAATAGACAATCGCCAGTCTCCCTCCCAATAGCCAGTTTTTTTGGTCTAATCACTATTTATATGGCTCTAATCATCATTCTTCACAATCAACCATAAAATTGTTATTTTTATAATTATTTACCGTACACCAAGAAAATCATTGATAAAAAATAGAAAAAACTCGTTATTTCAATGCAAACATTAATGATGCTCACTTATGATATGAAATTAGATTGAATTAATTAAGGATTTCTAAAATAATTGAACACTTAATCATGAACTCTATAAAAGTTGTTATTGCTAATGTTGTTGTGCTTTTGTGACAAGTATCAAGCGAGACGAGTTTTGACCAAATATAATTATAGATCTTGATGTTATGATGGTCAATAAATCCTATTCATCAGTTTGACAAACACGTATAACCCTTAAGGTTGGCGGTTCCTGACAAATTTTTTCATTTTTGGCTGTTTTGTTGTTTTTTCGACGATCTTGCATCAATACAATAGTTTATAGGACCTTTATACGACAATCTTTCAACATATTTGATTTTTTAAAATTAATCACGGTATATTAGATGAATCACAAACAAAGTTACCAAGATTCTCGATTTTTTATGCGAACATTAAGTACCTTCACTTATATTTTAAATTAGATTTGAATTTATCACTTATGTGTTAAAATAATTAAACACTAATTCATAAATGCTTAAGGATGTATTCTTGATTATAATGTTGTGATTTTACAACAAGTATCAAGTAAAATAATATTTTCCAATTTAACAAACATGTTCATAAATTCCGGTTCATGTATAGAATCGAAATCAATAAGTATGTAGTACAATTATATATGGATCTAAATTCTAGATCTTTTTCTTTATTTCTTACAATTATGTCTTACATTCATCATTTTACAGACTATTATGTCTTACACTTATCATTTTACAGACTATTATGTCTTACATTTATTGATTCATAATTTTTTACTATTTAACGAGCAGGTATAACCTTCGAGGTTGGAGGTGAACACCTTTAGATTTATGGTGAACCCCACTACATTTTAGAAGAACGCCTTTAAGATTTATTAATTTTGTACGTGAAATATTTTGGTGAACCTCTCAAAATTCTCTTTATACCCCACTACGAAATTGGTGAATACCAAAATACAAAGTCAATTTCGGGAACCATTTGAAGAATTATTAATTTTGCATGTGGAATATCTTAGTGAACCCCTCAAGATTCTCTTTGTACCCTACTACGAAATTAGTGAACACCAAAATACAAGGTCTATTTGGTGACCTCCTTCAAGAATTATTAATTTTGTACATGAAATATTTTGGTGAAACCTTAAGATTCCATTTGTACCCGACTACGAAATTGGTGAACATCAAAATACAAAGTTAATTTTGATGAACCTCTCCAAAAATTATTAATTTTATACTTGAAATATTGTGGTGAACCCTTCAAGATTCTATTTGTACTCTACTAAGGATTCCCAATACAATTGAACATTTATTCATAAACTTGTTAAAAGTTGTCTACCTTTAAATCGAACATATCCGCTAAAAGATTAAAATTTGAAAATTTAACCTTTTATTATATAAATTATAACCCCATAAAATTTGAAAACTAACCTATCTATGGTTTAATTTATAATTAAGCATATAAATATATTTTATTACAACCTGTCAATCTATCCAATTGGATTTTACGAAGAGTATATTCACCCCTTATGTTATGGTTCGTCTCGCACTTACAAACCATCAATCCATCCAAATATTTTATAATTTTAAAATTATTTTTATTATCCATCTCTGTTTTTTTAAGCATAATGAGAATTATTGGGACCAAACGCCTATGTGTCTACCGTTTGGAGACCAAACGCGACCATTCGGCCCCAAACGCCAACCATGACTGGCGTTTGGGGCCCGCTGGACATGTTTGAGTCCTTAACGCCATAGTAACAGACCTTTGGTTCATGTCCCAGTGACACGGGCATTTAAGGCCTCAATACCGGTGGTTTTAATGTCTATTGCAGTAATTTTGGTGTTTATTACGGTGATTTTAGTATCTATTGTAGCGGTTTTAATATCTGTTACATACCAGGGTTCACCGAATATATACGGGCGTTCATCAAATACGTATTAATTATTAATTCTTAAAGGGGTTCATCAAATACGTACTGGGGTTCACCAAATACGTACAAAGTCAATTTTGGTGAACCCCTCCAAGTTTACAACTTAGCCACACACATTGACAATATTCATTCACTTAGTAATTTTCTAACCATTTGCTATTTTTATGTACTTGTTTTATCACTTATTCATATTTTCATGCACTTAAGTATTTTCAAATATATTTAGGCATTTTCACATACATTCCCTATGGCGAATCGCCATGTGCTCAGTTGGTCATTTTCATGGACTTAATTATATTTACACTTGGTCATTTTCACACATTTTTATATACTTGCTCATACACTTTTTTTTATTTTCATACACTTCCTCATTTTCACACACTTAGCAATTTTTGCAACTTAGCCAATTTCACACATTTAGTCATTTTCACACACTTAGTCATTTTCACACATTTGATCATTTCATACATTTAGACATAGTCAATAAATTATATATTCACACACTTAGTCATTTTTACACATTTTCATATACTTATCATTTTCATGTATTTGTTTTGCTATACTTGATCATTTTTACACGCTTAGCTGTATTTTCATGCACTAAGGTATTTCCACATACACTTAGCTATTTTTACAACTTCTCACATACACTTGGCAATTTTAATTTACTTAGTAATTTTCTCACCCTTTACCATTTTTATGTACTTGTTTTGTTACTTAGCCATATTTTCATTCACTTAAAAATTTTTTCTACTTTTCTATTTTCATATACTTGTTTTGATGGAACTTAACTATTTTCATGTACTTAATCATTTTCACCATGTATAAATTATAAGTCGTGATGTTATGATAGTCGGTATATCCTATATATTGGTTTGACGAACACGTATAACCCTTAAGGTCAAAAATCAAACTTATCCGCTAAAAGTTTGTAACTAAATACACATACCCATTTTTACAACTTACCACATACACTTAGCTATTTTTATACACTTACTCATATTTTCATTTACTTAGTAATTTTGTCACACTTAACCATTTTTACAACTTACCACATACACTTGGCAATTTTCATTCACTTAGTAATTTTCTCCACATTTTTATTTTCATGTACTTGTTTTGATAGAACTTAACTATTTTCATGTACTTAATCATTTTCACAAGTTAGGCTATTTCACACAAGTGTTTTGACACTTGGTTATGAAATAACGATTGTCATGTACTAATCGCATTGTAAATCATTATGAAATAATAACTCGTTATCAAATAAAAAAGTTTAATTCATAATTTCCTTTTAAAAAAACATCTCTATCTAAAACTTTACAAACACACTTCTAACTTACATTACGGATATAACACAAATACAAATCGATTATAGACTATTTTTAATAATTGTTTTAGCTGCATCGTTTCATTTCAAGTTGCAATGTATCTCTCATATCCAATCTGTACTAGAGGTTCTTTCATTTCCTCATTCAAAACCTGCATTTCAATAATGTTCTAAGCAGACACATAATAGTTGATATCACAAATTTACAATAATTCTCCAAACAGATTCAAGACTTTTTCTTGGATAAGAAACACAATATTTCACTTATTGATGGAAATATAGGACATAGCTGAGAAGCATTAACCCACACCGAGACCATTGTTGATTCATTCTATCCCTGGAGTAACACCATCTACAAAATGTTTATGGTGAATTATTACAACATAACATATATCATATTTCTAAGCTACAAAAATCCAGCTCTACACATAAATAACAAGGAATGAGTATTTAAACAATGAAAACTTAAGCCTTACAATTCTGAACAAAACAAAAATATGAAAATATAGCTGGCACCTCAGGCTCGCGAGAATGAGAATGGACATCCTTCTCAATGCTGATTTTAGTCAAAACTTTCTCTTCGTTTATATGCTTCGGCAAAGGAAGTTGAACCAATATGCCTATAAATGCGAGTCATGGAAATAATGTCGAGTCCAAATAGAAAGATACCACACATATTATGTTTGTACTCATCATTGAAATAAAAAGTATAATTATAGTTTCTAGTGAACCAAAAAAAGTAGGGGAAAAAGGATGAAAAGAAGAGGCAAACTTAAAGAAAGAATTAGAATCGCTTTGGGCTTCATAATCATAGTTTAAAAGTTATAAGCCTCTAAGAACAATAGGTTGAAAAGCCAAATCCTCAAATTCCTTTCTACTAATGTCTTACTTATATATTTATGTGGTGAATGAGATCAAAAAATTTGGTGTTGCACATAGCATTCAATATCAATGTAATTAAAACAAGCTTAAGAATCTAGAGAAATGTATGATAAATAAAAGTCAAGTTCAAAACATGTCTTGCGCAGAAGAAAATAAATCCAATTGAGAGGATTAGATGTTGTGGTTATAGAAAGAATAAATTTATCAACAAGACTGAATTAGCTAGAGACAGAGATTTACTAGCAGTTCGCATTCTTTCGAACTTGCACAAAAGCTTTTTAAAAAATATATGCACATTTAGAAAGGGTAAAACTTAGCATGTTTATTAGAATCAATGACAAGGGAAAAATCAACAAATGTTTACAAAAGTCATCAACAACGGCAAAGAAAATTTTGTCCTTTCATGGCCCCTCTTCCCATTTAAGATATCAACAATGACCTCTCACCGAGGCATACCTTTGGCATCAACCTGCAATTAAGATTAAAATTGGAAGTTTCATGACGCATTCATAATATCTTATTCTTTGAGAAAGTTATACTTGAGCAATCTTAATTTTTTTCTTCATCTAAAACCACAATCAACATCATAAACATAAGAAGGTGATTGCAGCAGACCAAACTCAACATGAAAAAAGAATTTACTTACCCTTTATCATCATATGTTAGTTTTACTTTCGAACTAAATTCAATCTTATCCTAAAACCTTCCGTTTTCCTTTTTCTGAGATTTTTTAATCAGAGTTGAGTACACAAAGGGCATGGAATAGTGAACTTCATAATAATTATGAAATTAGTTTATTCTGGAGAAAAAAGGCCATGCAAATATTTATTAATAATAGAGGAGCAATGGCTGGCAACCAAAACAGCTTCTTGTTTCTTCTCCCCTGCAATATTCCCAAAACGAGAGTGAGAAAAACTCAAATGAATGAGGGAATAATGGAAACAAAATCAATTAATTGAGAAGAAGGGATTGGTGGATATTTCAAATTGCTTACAATGAACCTAGCGAACATAGGAAGATAAGGAATGAACAACCGAGCAGAAAATTCACAGCAGACCACTGTCATTTATCCAAAATCATAAAGAATTATTAGTGTACATGAAACTGTCAATTTGGTCATTTGCAGTTTGAATTTTGTAGAAAAATGGCATATTCGTTATCGATAGTTTATATAAACAGTCAATTTAATCGTTACAATTTCAGATTAATCAAATTGATTGTTCAAGTTTCATATTTCAAACAATATAGCCTTAACATCAGGTACTTTTATTTTCGATAAATTGACAGAAAGACTGACGAAATGACCACATGAAACATGGAGGACCAAATTGTAACCAAGTTGACAACTCGTGTAGATTACATTGGACAAATTTGTACTAACCATTTTTATATAAGTAGCATTATTGGGAGTGCTTAATAACAAACAACTCCATTTGTGAAGGGTTAAATGAGGTTATTTCAAAGAATGAAACGAAAAAGAAATAGAAAAATATATATACTTACTGGCTGGTGAATGGATTTCAAAACAGACTCCAAGACATAAACAACATCAGTATTAGTAGTGAAATCACTAATCCCAAGTAGACCTTGAGCTGTTGAAGACCAATTACAATGGCTGCTCATGCCATGAATCCAACAATTGCTGCATGTGATAGAAAATCCACCAGAAATCCCAACCCGCACCCCAAACAAACTCAATAACTTTATATTGATCTATTTTGTTGATGTATTGGATTAAACCATAGGGACAAACCAAAAGCATCTTGGAAAGTCCTAGCAAAGAAAGTGACAGTGAAAATAAGTTGTCTATAGAAAATAGGGTCAGCCACTGGATCTTCTATCTTCTTATGCATAGATGACAGTAGCAATGACATTACGGCCACCGATACTATAGCTAGCTATTGAACTCCCCAACAGTGCATAAACCAGAGGTGGAACAACACTTGTGCCTACAATTAAATCATTAAAAACTTTAATCGTTATTAATTAGATTAAAATTTAACAAAAAGAACCTTTTGTTTCAACTCAAAAAACACTTACACAGTCCATATCTAGGATCCTGTTTGGCTAAGCTAGCATCCCCAATGCTCTGTAAACAAAAATAGAAGGTTATATTTTAATACCCAATAAAAAGTATCTATAGAAATTGTTAAGTATCCACTGCCTGAGGAATGCAAAGGCTTGCAAGAGTTAAACCAGACATTAAGTCCTTCTGAAAGTTACCAACTTTTTAGTTTCTCCCCAAACTAAATACCGGGGTAACGCGTCATAAAACTGAGAAGACACGTCGAGCAGGGTTTTCTTCTTAGAATTAGAAGAAGAAGATGGATTTTCTCTGCGAGGAAGGAAAGTATCTTTGATCACACCAATGAAATCCTGCCTAAGCTTGGTGGGTCTGGAGAATCAAGAACCCTTGTTGAATTTTACCAGTTGGACATGAAGATGATGGACTTAATCTCCAACGTCTTCATTCTGTTGTTGTTTTTGTTGTTCTTCTGTACTTTGGGTTTCTATCTATAAAGAATTCATCATACATGAGGAATTCTACCATTATATGCATAAAGACTAGTGACATTCCATAAATCAATATGTTCAGTATCATGCACAGGAGAACTAGCTTGAACAACAACATGCATATCAATATCGTGCATAGAAGAGCCAGAGATATGTAAGCAATCAGTAGATGGAGGCATAGTAGGAATTAAATCAGGAGAAGAAGAATCAACAATATGCAAAGTACTAGCAAATATATTTCTATCAGTAACAGGAACACTAGTGCCATCAGTAGATTCACTATAAGAACCAGGAAAAGCAGATTGCAAGAAAGGTAAAACATTGAAAGAATTGTCATGAGCAGATTGAGAACGAGATGGTTGAGGCAATACAGTAGGGGCAATAGAAGAACAAGCAAAAGGAAACATACTCTCACCAAACATAATATGTTTAGAGGTATAAAGTTTCTTAGCATGTCTATCATAATATAAGTAACCATTTTGATCCATTGCATATCGTAGAAAAACACATTGAACAGATCTAGGATAAAATTTATTTCTCATATAAGGTCTAAAGCATGGATAACAAGCACACCCAAAGGCCTCAAATTGCTTATAATCTAAAATTTTACCAAGTAATTTATCAAAATAGGAACTATGATTAAGAATCGTACTAGACATCCTGTTAATTAAATATACAGTTGTGGTAAAGGCATAATTCTAGTAATGAAAGGGACATATGCATGATTCATAGTGAGACCAGTTTTAACAATAAGCCTGTGTTTTCTCTAAGCAACTTCATTTGCTGATGGGTATATGGACAAGTCTTTTGATGCAATATACCATTTTCATTAAGATATGTTTGAAATGAGATACTAGTGATCTCACATCCTCCATCAGTTTTAAGTGTCTTTATTTTAGTTGAGAACATGTTCTCAACAAGGGGTTTAAACCTTTTGAAAATAGTAAGCACATAAGATTTAATAGTAATAAGAAAGAACCAAGTAAATCTTGACATATCATCTATAAAGATCACATAATATCTATGTCCTAATAAAGAAGTTCTGGGAGAATGATCCTACACTTAAGAAAGAGGAGATACATAAACAGATTCAAAAGTAGGGAAAGAGAGTCTAGGTATCTTATTAGTAATACAACTAGTACAATTGCATTTATCAAGATTAATAGCAGTACAAGGAATATTATATCTATGTGAAGTCTATCTAACTATGTGACTAAAAGGATGTCCAAATTGAAAATGCCAAATTAGATCAGAAGTCTTTGAACCATGATAGGACACATGAGCTTTAGGAAATGAAGAGGGTATTTGGGTACAGGCCATTGACAAATGCCCTCTTATGCAATATGTGTCATGTTGCCTTGTCCTGGATTAAGAAAAATGGTGCCTAAAAAATAAAGAGATGGCTAAAATCTAGACAAAATTGGTGCACATAGAGAAGATTATTAGATAGTTGTGAGACACAAAACACTTGAGACAATGGGAAAGAAGTAGAAAAATTAATGAGAATACCAGAACATGTGTAGGAAATGGGCAGCTATTGTCCATTGCCAATGGAGATAGTTTCCTCTCCATTATATTCTGAAGTAGTGGCAAGGTTGTTCAAGTCATGTGTAAGGTGGGTGTTGCACCTAGTGTCGGTGAGCCATACCTGTGATTCATTGAGATGAGGTGCTTGATTCATAGCAGTCATAACTGATAGGTTGGTTGAAGGGCCTCTCCCTTGGTAGGAAAACTTAAGTCTGCGATAGCAATTAATGGAAGTATGCCCTAACTTCTGGCAAATCTGGCATTGCACCTTGTTGTTCTAAAGGCCATTGTTGCTGTCTTGACTGAAATTTGGGTTGCCTTTCAATGATTGTGGAGGTGCACCAAGAAGAGAAGGCATATGGAGGGAGTGTTCCAATTATATGTTCCCCCTCCCCTACCTAGAATAAATCTGCTAGAGTCGTTTCTTCCTCCATGAAAATTTATAAATCTCCTATCTCTGTTAGATCCCATATTATTGAAGTTAGCAAGAAAGACAATATTTTGAACCAGATTGCCTTGTTGTTTATGTTGTTGCTCAAGAAAATATTCTTCTGATTTAAGAAGAACATGGAGTTCTTCTAATGAAATAGGTTCTGCCCTAGTTCTAATAGAGGTCCTAAGGGTATTATATTCATTGGGGATGCCATTGATGGTGTATATTAAAGCATCCTCTTCCTCTATCTTAATAGAAACTACAGAAGTTTATCAATTACCTCTTTAATTCGCTGGACATATGAGTCGATGTTCTCTGTGGTCTTTTGATAGAATGAAGATCTGACTTAAGTTGAAGGATATTTGATCTTGAAATAAAAGAAAACCGGCACAGGATTGATTCCTAGATCTCCTATGATGCCTTGCAACCTACAACGTACGCGAGTGCCATTGGTGAAAGAGTTGCGTTAATGATGGTCATTAATACTTGGTCTTGAGCTACCCATTGATCATAAAATGGGTCATTGCTCTCTGTATCCTCATCATTTTTGTTCTTTCAGAATCTTGAGGGCATCTTATTGACCCATCAATGTAGCCGAATATTTGATGAGCCTTGACGATGGATGTAATTTGGTATTTACATAAAAATTTTGAGGAATCGAGCCTGATTGAAATTAGGTTACAAATATTGGAGAGTAAGAGGATAGGTGAATGGGGAGTTTCAAAAATGGGCTAACAGGGTTTCGTTTATCACTTTCTTGAGTAGAAGATGAAGAGGGAAATGTTTGAGAAATTGCCTGCGAATGGGCTTGAGGCCTAGTTTGAACTTGTGAATTTTGTTAAACTTTGGTGGTTGGATTTTTTATAGGATCTGTCATAGCTTGTGACGTTAGTCAATACATATTTGATACCATGAAGAAACACATAGTAAGGAAGAAGAATGATGAATATGAGAAATGATGGAGTGCATAAAAGGAAGAAAAAATGCAAAGATAGGAAGAAGAAGAAACTGAATGATCTTTTCGTTAACCAAACTGAAAACAGAAGCAAGAGTTTATATGGGAGAAAGAATCCTAAGGGCTAGTTAACATAAAAGACTATAATGCCCTTTAATAATTAACTAACAGAAATAAAAAATATTAACTCACTTAACATCTCTAAGGATGCTAACCTAGGATTTCCTTTAACTATCCCGATGCTTTTCTAAGATCCGCATTATGTATTCAGATAAAAAATTAAGCAAATAGCCTTAGAAAGAAAGTTTTATAGATGAAGGTGTAATCATATATTAATAATATTTGGTTTTTCAACCCAAAAAGTTCACATACTAAAGTAGTTGTACGAGAAAGTTCTTAATTGCGATTTTTGTCCAAATTATTTAGCAACATATGATATACACACATTACACATATAATCAGAATGCAATAATAACAACAGTAAGTTCAAACGTTATCAAAAAAATTCCAAACACAATCGAGAAGCAGTCTCTTCGACGAGGAATGACTATCGATGGCTGCATGCTCCGAATTTCATATTTTCCTGAACATATAGAAATAATAAAATTAGATGATAAAAGATTATTAATAGTTCTCGAAGACTACATATATCTTGCAATATATCCCACATCTTTGCATAGTTCATGTGATATACTAAATAAAATAAAATAATCTCTTATGCGAAATAAAATAATAAAGTAGTTCAAACAGGCCGGGAGATACCTTGCACAGAGCAATATTGTCACACCCACAAACTAAACGACCATTGGCAATGTCTATAGTATTGGGGACTTCACCATTGTCACTCCTCTGAAAATGTCATATAAGATATACAATTAATACTAGATTATATATTAAATTAACTAAAATCTTCTATTTCATATCCGTCCTTTGAATGTTTAATGAATGATCTTCTCATCTATTATTACCTTGTAAAAGTCAACAGCAATGAAATTAGGCCATCGGTTACCGGAAGTCAGTGAACAATACCTTACCATGTTCACCAACAAACCTGAATTATCCTTGCAAACTACTGTTATGTCCGGGAATACTCGGAAATGATTCACAAGCACTAATGACTTTGATGTCGTATTCATTGGTAACGATTCAGCGCGATTTGTGCATGACCCATTTATCATCATATCACTCCCATCTGTAATTTCAATTCCATTAGATAAGTTGGCCTGCTCTAGTTTTAATTATTCATAAAGAATAAATTGGGATTAATCACATATCACTTACTTTGATTTTCAACTAAGTAGTTCCACTTATAAGCTATTCCTTCTGAAGCTTCTTTTTCTGATCTTGAAGTGAAAACGACTAAACGATGATTGTTCTTGATCATATCATCGATTGTCGGCCAATTTCCACCATGTTTGGGCATTTTAGAAACTGGAAACCAGAATTTCCTTAGGCCGGCCGCATCGAACAACTTGTTTAGACCGTCCGGTGTGGTAACATTGTCATCAAGGAAAATGGTGACGACTTCCAACGGGTTTGTTTCCAGGAAAGTTCGGATTTTATTAAGAGCATTAATAGCTGGTTGCTTGTTATACATAATTTTAGATCAAATTAATAGACTTATTTAGTAACAATTAATCAAATAACTTATTTTAAAAAAAAAAATAAGACGACGAGTTGGTGTGTTATCCAGATCCGAAACATAGATTTTTAAGTACTTACAAAAGCCGTATAGTTGGTGCATGATTTATAACATAACCAAATCTCGTTTTTGTAGTCATATGTATCAAGCATTAACCCTCTAACACCATTCTGTCAAAAAACAAAACAAAAGTTTCAACACAATGTTAATGAATAATTAGAGCAAGAAATTTCACATCTTCTTCTGTTCATTTGATAATGTTCAATAGAAAATGGTAATTCAAAGTAGTAATTAAGATGGAAATGAGAATGTCACTGTAAGAAAATATGTCAGCCGCGACGATTTTTCAGTCTTTAGCGACGGTTAGTAACCGTCACAATAGTTTTGGACTTTTAGCGATAGCAGAACCGTTGTGAACACCGCCGTCACGGTAACTATTGTGATGGTTTTTGACACCGCCGAAGGAATGTCGCTACAAACGGATCTATAGCGACGGTTGTAAGGAGAAAATTTCTTTCATTCTACAGGGGCTTAAACCCGATTTATCAATGATTCAATGTGCTTCACCATTGTAAATGAAAATAAAATAGACTAACACTAAGCTGATCAGTGATGGAGTCGTCTTGATTAGTTGGAAGGAAAATGGGGGAAACCATGGAGTCTGACGACTTTGCTCCTATTGTTGCATACGAGCCACGTGTTGTCAGCCAAGAGTATCGATTGTACGGCAACCCCTTCACCTATTGAAAAATATATAATTTAGGTCATTTTATATTATTACCAGAGTAATTTTATCTCGACTAAATAATTGATTAAATGACGTGACATCTATCTATAAATTAATTTATCAAATCATTTTAATGAGTTATCAAATATCAATTTATAAATGATTATCACATCGCTTTGTTACTTAAAACTTGATATTGGTCACTCTCGAATTATTCACATCGCCTATCTTGATTATTGATTGATCCAACCTTTAAAGGAGATCACATAATCTTTGGAATTATAATTCATTAATTAACCTGAAGATAAGGATGGAGAGGTACGAGTCTGGTGCATTTTGGCTGTGATTTTGTGCTCGAAGAACATAACCCACACTGCAGTCCCCAGTCGCAGTTATTGTCTTGGATGCACCTTTCTCCCTCCTGTTAACAGTTTATCATTAACCAAAACCAAATTAATTATCTGGTTACAGTGCGTGTAACTGGCACAATTAAACTGCTAAATTTCTTGTGATCATGTTTGATATTTGGATTTATCTAACAAATTGAGTAAGTACCTTGGAAGCAATGGAGCATCCAAAGAGAATAGTAGCAGTGAAGAGAGTCACCAAGAAAGTAAATTTCTGCAATTAAGTAAAGACTAATTAGTTTATCACTCTAATTAATGTCTATATCACAGGAATATGTATCCCAAAAAAAGAGAAGAAATTCTTTTTAGAAATGTTTTAGCTATTAACTATATCTAATTTAACTATATTTAAAAGGGTCGTAACATATGAATTATGTTATTTACTCGACTACATATTGTTTTTCACATTGTTTAAATCGCTCTAAATTTTAGATATTTTAACCTTAATTTTTCAAGACATAATACGCATAGTTATCTCTATCTAAGCACATACACGATATTACAATATTATCAAATGTGACACCTAAGTGCATGAAGAATTACTTATACTGAAAAAATTTCTGGTAATGTCTCAGAAATGCCGATGCTTGGACTTAAATCAATCTTATTCTAATTTAGGATAAGAATAAAGAGGAGGAGAAGGAAATATACTACTTGCCTTCATTGATTCAAATGATATGATTTGGTCTTGTATGGGTAACTGCTAGATGATCAATGTGTTTTAAGGAAGTTAGTGTGTGTATAAAAGGTGAGATAATAAAAAAAGAATGTAGGATTTGGCCCTGTTTCCCGGTGCCTAATTCTTAACAAATTCATTGCATTGACCTTAACTCAATAACCAAAGGACCAACCAATAATTTAAAAAAAAAAAGACAACCAATAATTTAAAAAAAAAAGACAACCAATAATTAAAAAAAAAAGGACAACCAATAATTTAAAAAAAAAACAATAATTGAAAAATAAAGATTTAATAAACTTTCCAGGGCTAAGTATCTCACCTCAGATACTCAAACCATTAGATGATATCAAAAATGCATATGAAACTAGTTTGATGTTAGGGGCGGGTCATTGAGTTTGTTATAATTGAAAACTTGATTTATATATTTTTTATATAATAATCTGTAGAATAATTAATTACAATTTAATATGAATATATTTAATATATGTATAACTTCATGGTAGAAGTGAAAAATTACTTTGTAGGTAATTTAATCTTTTTGTTTTAAAATTGATTTGCCTTGATAATTCTATAAGCATAATTTTTTTAGACAATTCATTTGCCTATTCAATTAGGATGTAAATTAAAATTTACTAACAAATTAAGATTAGTGATAATTTTAAAGATTACTCTAAACAAACAAGTTAATTAATTATCACGAGAATTACGATCTTAGATTACTTATACCAAATTACCCCTTATTTTTATATCAATTAATCACAAAGAGTTGGAATACATATTAAAAGATCCACAACACGGTGCGTCACGGTATAATTGTAGTGTCATGTGGTACTATAGTCCACTACTGTAGTGTTACGTAACACTACAGTAGTCCATGTCAATGATACTCAATCAGTGATTGACACGTGGTAATTACTACAAATGAAATGTTTATTTGAATCAGATAAATATCTATATATCAGTTAATTCAAAATTAATATATCTGATTACCCCTATCAACTAAATTATCTGTTATTTCACAAATGACAGATTTAATTGATTCAAAATATTATCTAATAATAATTTAATTGTTTAATTTCACAAATTAAATATTTTGTCTCACTTATCGATTATTAAAAAATAATTGATAATTATATATATATTAATTCTGAAAATTATATTTTTATATATAAATAATTCAATTAATTAATTCTTAATTCATTAGTCACACATAATTACTGCATAATTATGTACTTACCCTAGAATAAAAATTTCTTTGCAAGTTAGTCAATTTCTCATGTTATGAAATATTCACACCTTAGACTGCATAGTATAGATGTGATTTGGGGACCATATACCTATAATCCTAACTTTCAATAAACCTAATTATTAATTAAACTCTTTAATTAAATAATCTTATTTATTAATTTTATTATTACTCAACTATAAATATGGAGTTGCACTCTTAAAGATTATAGATTATATTTACAAAGTATTCTCATGTAGTCCACTGATATAATAATTCTATCTTTCAATTATTGGTTCAAAAATTAAAACTGTTCAAAAATACAATTTTACCCTTCTAATTACCTATTGATCCTTAAGTATCATCAATCTACTAGTGAATGACTAATTTATAATCTTATTATAAATTTGAGTTCAATAATCATTCAGTTCCAGAATTAACACTTAAGAAACCCGATATATGATCCGTTAGGAAAACTTGGATTTCAAATCATGTAAGATCATGTTCCAAGCCATGCATATCACTGAATCTCTAAATATAAAAGTTACAAGCTTAGTTTATAAGCAAACCTTAACGAGAGAATAAAAAGATCCAGTTGACATGCGTATGAGTTCATGACTACTTAGGATTCGACTGATCTACAAATAATCATCGAATGGATGTGTATTAAATCTTTATTATAAATGACACGTTGATAAAGATATTAATTCACATCGATCAAGTCATATAGAATCTCATTATATAAAGTACATTCACTAAGATGGTTATCCATATCAATGATCTAGATCTAGATCACACGTATTCATAATACTTAGTGAACCGTACTAGCAACCATTTATTAAAGATTCCATACTTTAATATGTTGTTGATAGTTTTATTCATTATCTATGATCTTAATCATCTTATACTAATACAATATCATAACCTCATTAATGAATATGTAAATTTTAGATATTTATATAAATTATTCAATAATAATTTAAAAGAACAATTATAAGGAAAATATAATCTTTATTAAATTTCATATAAAAAATTCAATACACATGTGAGGGCATAAACCCAACATACTTATAGTTATATCTCATCGTCTAGTATTTAATTATCCTTGAACTTCAGTCCCGATATAGGTGGGCTGACAGGGAACATCAACGTGGTGGATAAATAATTGAGGGGACTAAAACGTCAAATTAGTGGCGGGTGATCGCAATGTTTACTGTCGAGTACTGAGATTAATCTCTCATCCTACCCATTTAGCTGGAAACATTTTCTCTACTATTGGCAAACGCAACGATAGAAGGTAATTGGGCTAGATCTGATCATCAAAGTAATTCTGGACGTACAAGATTTGGCCCAGCTATAAAGTTCAACTCCAAAAAAATAAAGGAAATAACATTACATTTTGTCTTTTACTTTGCCAGACTTTATCTAAATCGTTAAGATCTACCTAGACGACCTAAATGCAATTAGGCCTCTTGCCGTTGAGCAACAGATCCCAATCCCATTTAGTTGCACCAAAAAGATAATTTAAAATTATATTAATATCAAAGTGTCGTTTGTTAGATGATGTACGTAATAGATTTAATTACTTTCAAAGAAAAATAGGGTTTTTTGTGGACTTAAGGTACCACTTCAAGTGAAAATGTGATTAGTATTTTAAATACACATAAATAAATTTTCATTTTTCAAAACAAATTCCACACCTATGATGCTTTGTTGGTACCATATGATAATTTACGTTCTCTTTGTATTATCATCATCACATTTTGGTACAAAAGCAGATCGAATAAGTAAATAATGAAGCACAAGACCCACATCTCTCAATATCATTGGAACCCAAAAGCACAAAAGGGAAACAAAAAAAACAGAATTTCTTTTCATGATTTTTGTTGCAAAAAAGAACACGTCTACGATCAAAATCAATTTAAACTGGTCTTCCATCCATCCGTAAAAACCAGACTACGGTTAGTTGCAAACTCCAAGGTGCGTTTAGGATAACTTACCTCAAATGACTGGAATGTTAGTGAAATTTAAAGATTCTCTTGTTCTATATGACAAGCTGCAAAGTTTTTGAATATCCGGAATACAAAAATATTTTCATTTGAAGGTATTTTGATACCCCCTAAAATTGAGAGGTATCTTCATGCCCGTTATCTCCAATTAATTCTTTGTTATGATTTTCCCAAACTAACTCCCATCAGTCCCTCACATCATCTTTTATATACTTGCTAAACAATGAATAATTAGATAATTAAAAATAACTTTTACGTGATCAATTAAAATTTATTTACTAATTTTTTATTTTTGAAATATCAGTATGAATATGAGTATGATAAGTTATGTGTTTATGCTCTCTTAGATAGATGAAATTATTTTTAATTCTAGCACTATATATTAGTCCAAGGATAAGGATAAAATTATAAATTGATAAATTATTATAATATTCCCTTACACATTTCATGAAAACAAATAAAATAATTTAACATTCTCACTGTTTAATTTATTTTTATCTTTTCTCAGTTGTCATCTTTTTTTATTATTTTATTTATATATTATTAATTAATTATTTCATTCTCAATATTTTTTAGGTTAATTTGTGATGTAACCATTATGATAAAGTAATAATTTAGCCATTAAAAATTAGTAAGAATGTAAGTAAAAATGAATAAAAAAGAAATTTAAAAATAAAAAAAGATTTAACTTTTTTTCTACAAGTTACATTATAAATTTAAAGGAGAATTTATTACCTCTAGAGTGTGAGTATAGAGGGCTTAACTAATTACAGCAACTCAACTTGCAAAACAAAGTAAATTAAATTATAACATTCACAAATGTAACAAATAAAGTAATCTTAATTTTCTGGACATATATTTTTTTACAATCATATTCTAACAATCTTATTTCAGAAATCATTTACTCACAATCTTATAGCAAATTATCCCAAATGTCATATTTTCCTGCAAATAAATGTCAAATAAAAAAATAAATAGTTTATATAACCAATAATAGAGAACTAATTAAATTAACTTCTGTCAAAGAAAAACAACAAATAGACAGAAATATATATTTGAGTTAGAATGCAAACCTTGCAAAAAGCAATATTGTCGCACCCACAAACTAACTGACTATTTGCAATTTCAATAGCTTTGGGAACCCCACCAGCATCACTCCGCTGAAATGATATGATAAAAGATTCGATTTTAATTACTGATTTTTCAGTTGTAGATGTAAGGGTGTCAGGTGAGTGATGTGTATAAGTAGTCTAATCCTAGTTCGTGACCGAAACAACACCTAAGAACGTCGGGGAGGACGCCGAGAGATGAAGGAGGGCACTCTAGACACTCAAAGGCGATGACAAATATTTTTTCTCTCACTCTAGAAGTGGGAGTTTCTCATTCTAAAAATATGAGATTATCTCTCTAAAGTGGGAGCTTCTCTCTCTAAATTTTCAATCCTCTCAAATAAAGGAGGAGTCCTCCTTTTATAGTGAACAAAAAGAGGCGGAACCATTGCAACTAATCCCTTGATTAGTTACAAGCTCGCCAATCAATCGCGCCACCTAAGCTGACTGAACATGCTTAGGTGAGTAAGAGGAGGATTACACATGAGCCAATCGGGTGACGCCATGTGGGTCTTTGTGTAATGACCATGATCTAGGGAGAACACGCCTAGCCGGTGAGGCGCGACGACGGTGTCCACCCAACGCTTCCTCTACTAAGGTTCTCTCGAACAAAACCCATCCCTAAGGTGGGTGGGTAGCACACCCTTAAAGTCTAGAGTGATTGTACCGAGGAAGTATGTCCCCCGCCTAGTACAATGTAGCCTCGCCTCTAATCCTGCTAGTCCATAGCCTCCCGAACGTTCCCATGCAATCATACGTCCACCCAAGTTTTTATTGCTTGACTTGGTGGTTAGTGGTGAGATGACTTGTTGTGATAGTGTAGTGGTGTGTTTACAAGTTGCATTACAGAGAGTGATCAGTACACCTCCATGATATACCCATGAGGGTGACATCAATGGTGCTACCATAGAGGTGACACTCCATGATGCTGTCATGGGGACAGCCCCCATGGGTACCTTAGTGGCGGCACCTCAAGGGGTGCATCTCGGTGGCGGCACCCCAAGGGGTGCATCTCAGCGGTGACACTCCACGGTACGTCCTTGGTGGAGACACTCTCGATACACCGTAAGAGTTGTACTTTACGGGTAGTCAACGTTAAGGTCGTCAACCCTCATGTACAAACATCTCCAGTACTCATAGAATTTATACAACTCGTAATTAAAAAAGAGTAATTCTATATTGATTAATATTTAGATCACATTTTACTTAACTAAATGATGTGTTAAAAATTCGTAAGTTAATTTATAAATTTATTTTTATGAATAATAAAATATTAACTTAATTATAATTGATTAATAAATCATTTGATCAACTAAAAATTAGTCGGTCTAGAGAATTATTCGTAAAAAAAATACTCAATTTTGCTCAACAAATAACATATTGACCAATTTGCCCTTACTTATTGATTTATATTAGACCTTGTAGAAGTTAACAGCAATGAGATTAGGCCATCTGTTACCAGAAGCAATAGAGCAATTGTTCAACATGTTAAGTAATGGAGCTGAGTTATCTTTGCAAGCTCTGTTTATATCTGAAGAACTTCTGAAATAGTTCATTAGGACTAGCGATCTCGTTGCTGTTTTAGACTCAAATCTCGAGTTGTACATGATAACGATTGAACGATTTCAACTCTGACACATTTTATTACTGCCTTTAGTTGGGACAAGTTTAGTATTTTCATTTAGAAGAAACTAGAAAAGATAACTCAATCGAAAATCATTCGGAAAATTAATCCAACTTTTAAAAACGAAGTTCTAACTCTCATTTTATCTTCTAAAACGAATTCTTCTCTGTTTAAAGGATTAAAGTAGTGTTCAATTCACGTAAAAAGTGTAAAACCCGTACAATTAAATATTAGAGAGATAAAATCATCTTTTGCCAACAAAGTAAGTTTAAAAAGTTTTTGCAAAAAGTTCTTTATTTTTCTGTATTGATTACATAGCGATTATATATCACGAAAAGTCTACCTATTATGGATGATTGAGCCAACTTTGAATATTTTTAAAAAAAATTATTGTGTCTCTCAATCATAACGTGACTTATGACTTATATTATTTAATTATGATCAGTTGATTTAGATTTGAATAACTCTAATTTATTCAAAATGAAAATTGAAAAAATAAATCAATTTTTAATTATTTTTTTAAAATCAGAATAAATTTTAACCTTTTATTTTTTAATCAGACCACATATGACCGCGGTGTCTCTAATTTCTCCTTTATTTGGGACCTTTTTGTACCGTAGCACAACTGACAACACTGGATATCCATTGTATTTTCAAACTAGGATTCAGGGTACTGTTGTAATTTTTCAAGTGAGTAAAAAGGACTTACATTGATTCTCTACCATATAGTTCCACTGGTAAGCATTGTCTTCAGTAGCTTCCTTTTCTGGTGTTGAAGTGAAAACCAATAGACGTTGATTTGTGCCAATCACATAATAAACATTTGGCCAATCTCCACCATTTTTGGGCATTTGAGAAACTGGAAACCAGAATTTCCCAAGGCCAGCTTCATCAATTACTTTGTAAACCCCATTTGGTGATGTTACTCGGTCTTCCAGTATAATTGTTATTATTTCCGAAGGCTTTTCTTCAAGAAATATTCGGACCTCATTCAGAACATCAATGGCTGGTTTCTATGATATAACATAAATTGATCAAATAACAAGTTGTTAGGGAAAATTATGCATGTAAAGTGGCAATTTTATTGGCAGGCAAAAGTAGGGAAATGTGTACTTTAACTAAATTGGATAATTCACTATTTTGTATGTGTGATTTCAAATTTTTAGAATATGCTTGTAAGGAAAAGTGTACTTAGAGTTGAGTTTTTAATGATCATAGATGCTAACCCTAAAAGAAAAATTAAATATTATCATGGTTATACGACGATGCTTTGTTTAACCGTCGTTAATTGTTTAAATGAAGAAGTAATTGCGACGGTTTACCTAATCATCGTAAATGTGGGACGGTTTTATGTACACCGTCAGAATTTGTTACAATATGCCGACAGTTTCAGTAAACCGTCTGGAATAAACCTTTTTTACACACAAATTGTGACAGTTAAGGTTAACCGTCAGGATAAAGGTACTTGTTGGACCTTTTGTTGCTACGGTTTGGTCAAACCGTCGCATTTGAATGAGAAACTCGGTCATTTTTACCGATGGTTCAACTGAACCCTTGGGATATGATCTACTTCTACGGTTTTTAAAAACCGTAGCAATAAAAATCCTAAATTAATTTTAACAGACCCGCACAGCTTCTTCCCCATTTCCCCTGCCTTCTTCCCCTTTTCCCCTGCGACAGGCTCGTGGTCCTGCCTTCCCCTATTTCCTGCAGCAGCAAACTTCGACGATAGGCTCGTACGGTGGTCATCCTTGTCGCCATAGATCGGGCTCGATCTCAGCCTCGTGGTCCTCATCTTCCATGTCCTCCTCATCGTAGCTCAGCCTGTGGTCCTCACATCTTCCTTGAACTTCGACATGTGATCTTAGCCTCAACAGAGGTAGCTCAGCTGTAGCTCCCTAATTCTCTATTATACTTTAAATTTATGTTATGCTTTAAATTTATGTTATGGGCTTCCGAATTTAGTTTGCTTTGTTGAAATTTGATCAAATGAAAAAGAAAAATAGAAAAAAGGAATTGAGGGGTTCTCGGGTTCAGATTGATCGAATGAGATTGAGAAATGAACGAAAAATTGATAAGTTTATGTTTTTTTGTTAAGCTTGTGATTATGATTTCATTCATCTATTTTTTGGTTATTGGAAATTTGATTCTTTGCATGATGAAAGATGAATATTGGTGAGTATTGAGATGTACAGCAGTGTTGTCATCTTATCATAAATCCATTTATGCAGGAAATTAGAATCCTACGTGTTCAACATGTTTAATGAGTGCTTTTAGGGTGTTCGATATGTTTGTTCAATGCTTAGGTTTTTCATTCTTATGAGTTGTTGATAATTGATACCAAGGATTCTGCTTAATTATTTTAAATTCATTTTTAACACATGTTGTTGGGTAATTATTTCTCACTTGCTTGAAGACTTACATTGCTTAATTATAACATGATTTGGACAGCTGAAGATTTATTTATAAAATATTTTTTAAGATTATTAGGCTGAGGAGAAAAGGTTTAGCATTAGTTTTGATTATTCTATTTGTTTGGTCTAAGCCTTGAGAGCTACAATGGATAAGAGTTGGATGACAAAACTAAGATTTAGTAAGGCATATCAAGATGGAGTAGATCAGTTTCTGAACATTTCCTTTTAGAGAGGATCGAGTAATGGATATATATCGTGTCCATGTTACCGGTGTGTTCATTGTTATCGCAAGACTAGATGTCATCCGTGAACACCTGATATGTAATGAGATTATAAGTGGGTATACATGTTGGTATTTTCACGGGGAGTCAGTGGTGACTACTTCATCCGGAATTGGTACATCTGGAATTGGTACGTCATGTGAAATCATTGTTAAGAATAGGGCACATATAGAAACACCATTATCATGTCAAGATGATGATATGATATGCATGATTTGTTGCATGATGCATTTGGTAATTTATTGAACAATGAACATGGTTTCAGACTCTATTCCATCACAACAACCCATTGATGATGTAGATGAAAAAATGAGGGAATTCGGGGATGATTATGATGTTAACGAGTTTTACGATTCGGTTAAAGATAGTAATCAACCACTATATCATGGATGTGAAGAATTCTCAAAATTGTCATTTGGTTCAAAACTTTCTTTTGAAATTCAAAGTGATTTTATTCAAATGTGATTTGATTGACCCTACTGCAGGTACTGGATTAAAGACTGATCGATATGGGTTTACACTTGTTAATTTTTCACGTTTGACCCATACCAGAGAGCATTTGAAGCACGAGCCATTTATCTTTGCATCACAAGCACGTTTAGTATATTATGTTGATGATCCAAAGAATATAGACTGTCATGTAATTATCCATACAAAGCCTAGAGATTTGTATGACATGGGAATACTAGAGCTGGAAAGTGATTCCAGAATCCATCATAATGATGAAGTTCTCAATGGACAAAGTCTAAAAGAAGTGAACTTAGTTTGAGTAGATGTTGATGGTTTGACTTTTGAAGACATGACATATGATTATAACAGTGATCACGATAATAACTTTTCTGAATTATGTGATTGCATGTTTCATAAACATGTATCTTTTTATATTATCTTAGTTATAAAATATTTTCTAAGTCAAATATAGTCATAATGATTAACATGTGCATGATTACACCATGACCTCGTCGAGACGTCAATCATCACGTTCAACTACTCGATTGGATATTGACTCTCATACCAAATCTGGAGGATCAAATCCACATCATGATAAAAATATGGAAATTAAAGATTTGTTCGCTCTTATTCAAGTTAATGGAGATAGTAAAATAGTGTTTCATTTAATCATCATAATGTTATTCAATATTTTGTTAAATAGAACCATCTAGGCGGCGTACGCGAGGAAGAACGCAGTTGACATCTATATGGGCCAGATTAGGCGAGGATAGAATACATGTGGCTTTCAATGCCCAATGTCAGGTCATCAGTGCTAATAAAGGAAAGTTTGCAAGATTTTGCGGTACCGTTACTAGACGACATAATATTTTACTCATACAATATGATCGGAGGCATGTGTCACGGTATCATAAAGATCAAGCGTGGGAAATAGTAAAGGTATGGTTGCTTGTATGTGAACACACACAGACACACACACACACACACACACACACATATATATTTAATTAGATATTAATTTTTTGTAGTCAAAATATGTCGTAGAAGAACGTCATAAAGCATATGTTTTGACATCCTTAAATGCAATATGGAAGGATGAGAAGAGCAGAATAAAAAATGAATATATGGCGACATATGAAACGGAGGAAGAGACATTGGAACATTGAAATGATGCTATTCCAAAAGAGAGATGTGTTACGATAATTCGTAAAAGGTACTCAGAAGAATGAAATTATGATTTTTTACTATACATCTATGATTAATTATATGTGAAATAAATTAACTTTTATTTATCTTTCATAAATATAGAAGCAAGCTGCAACTAATATAAGATCGCAGAGCAAATTAAAATACCTCACACGTTGGGACGTACCAGTATACCAATGAAAATAGCAGAAATGGTAAATTCTAAAATTTATAATTGTTTTAATCAGTTTTATTTTAAGTATATTTAATCATATATTCTCATTTTATAGACAAAAGAGCTTCAAAGAGAGACCTCAAGAATGGAGCTATTTGTAGCCTCACATGAACAGAAAGATGGAACTTATGTAAATGAAGAGACTGCAAACGTTGCAGTAAGTATGAGTTGTAATATTAATACCAAGTTTTTAAATAGTTATTACATGTTTAATGATACTAAGTCTTAATTTTGTATTATAAAAGAAATTTAAAGAGCGCATGAATCAACTTCTGGATGGTGATTGTGAGCCAATTTCATCAAACGACGTGCTCTCACAAGTATTGGGTTTAGAGCGACGCGTGCGTTCATTAGGACTCTAGGATAACTCTATCTCAAGTGTTCTCGCATTATCATGGAAAATTGTCCAAGCAAGATTCTACCCGTTTATCAACTGAGCTAGAATCCCAACGTGCACGAGTAGTTGAGCTAGAGGCCCAACGCGTACTCGTGTGTCAGTTAGAGGCTGAATTTTCAGAGATGCGTGAGAAATGTGACCAGGTGCAGGCTGAATGTTCAAAGATATGCTCTTAAGTAAGCTTAATTATGAAGTTTATGCAAGACTCTCGTGAAGACTAGTGTAGACTTTTGTTGTTTTACTTTATTTAATAATACTTCTGAAATATTTTGTTATTTCAAATCTATTATAGTTTGAACTTATTGGATAATTTGTATTGATAATTTATTATAGTTTGGATATCTAAGTAATGATTTAAAGCTTTATAATTATGCACTATGTAATTATATAGAATGATACTACTCTCACTATTGTGGAAATATATATCCTGTTAAAATTGTGTTAATATGCAGGAATTTTTTATAATAAGCAGAAATAGGAGAGAGTATGTGAAAGCAGTGTTTTTTGTGACGGTTTAAGAACCGTCATAAAAAATTGGCCGAAGACAAATTAGCGATGATTTTAGAACCATCGCAGTAAGACTCCCTCTTTAGCGACAGTTATAGAACCGTCGTCCTAGGCATCTACTGTTTTCTTGCTTCCATCCGCCTATCTGGTCTTTTGAACATGCCTTGTTACTACAGAGAAATTTCTATATACAGGAATTGCGATATGACTTAGCTTCTTAGCTCTAAAAAAAGGAATAGCGGTCTAGTTCTAGCTTAGCTCATGAACTCCTAAACGGGAAGATTCCTAGCTACTTAGTTTCTCCTACCTGTTCTTCTGACCAGTTCTAGAAAAAAGGTGGGCCTATTTCCAATTTTTTTTGCCTGAGAGCTTGTTTGTGCGGGCTCATGTCCATATTTCCGTACTTTCATCTCATTCCCTTCCTCTATATGCTCTTCTCTTTCCTTTCTCTCTCTAACCTGTACAATATCATTTCGTAAAACCCAAAACAGCGATAGATCTATTTAACGACGGTTTCAAACTGTCACAAATTACATAATAACCGACGCTTTGGAGGCTCTGTCGTGATGTTCCTTCGACGGTAATCAAACTCGTCGGTGATTCAATCTCGACAGCGGTTACCCTGACGGTTCTCCAACCGTCACCGTATCTATTCCGACGGTTATAAACCGTCACCATAGATTCTAATGACTGTCATCGTAGACTGATTTTTCTAATGTAAAACTATATATTTGGTCGATACCGTTAAGTTATAGTTATGATTTTACATTTAAATAAATGCTCAAATTCATAATTAACGTTTCTTCCAATTATATTTGAGAAAGTACTGTGTTAAAGCTAAGTTTTGGAAAGAGTTTACATGATATGATAGTGATGACATTAGACGACTCTTAAGTTGTGTTTGGTAGTGTTACTTTTGTACATTGAAATAGCACTATTTTAGTCAAAAATCATTTCATAAGACGTAGTCTAAACTTAGTCAGCTGAAATATGGTTACTTAGTTTAGTATGGTTTAATATTATTCATTTTAAAAAAACAAAGGTGTTGGACGAATTATTTAGCATAGATTGTTTTTAAAATGAGTAAATATGAATTATAAGCTCATTGTCAAGAACCCTATTATTGTCCTTCTTGTCCAAGTGATCAAGTAACAAAACTTTATTTAGAAAGTTAAACTAAGGTGGGTTTTATAATTATCAAATGAAAGTAATTAATGTATGTTTACTTGATAGATTTGGATAACAAATCCTAAAGATTTAAATTTATAATTCAAATCTATATTTACTAAAATAAGATTAAAAAATTTATTTGAGACCTACCACATTATTGGATTTAAAATCTTTGTTTTTATGAATTTTTAATCCAACTAAAAAATAGGAGATTACAAATCTTAATTCAAAAATCTATTGGTTTTAATGTTAAAAGTCAAAAAATCCCATTTTAAAATTATCACATTATAACAAACTTATCTAATTTAATATAATTCAAATCATCTAATTAAACATATTCAAATTCATAGTAAACATAATGTTACAAATTCTAAATCTAAATTCTCAATCTAAATCCTTAATACAAAATTTAGTAAACATGTCATGAACTAATCCTTTACATCCTACTGGTGCTAAGATTAAATTAGAGTTAGAGAGCTAATAACACTTACAAAGGCTGAAAAGTCAGTGCATCGGCCATGGCATAACCAAATAGTGTTATGGAAGTCATACATATCCAGCATTAACCCTCTCACCCCATTCTGCACTACAAAATTCACTGAATCACAATCACAATCATCCACGTGTTGAGTGTGGCAGAAAGTCAACATTTTGGAAGCTTAAAAAATCCAAACTTTAAAGTTGAAAAGAATAAAGTGACTGTGTGGTAGCAATATGTGTTATTCTGTTCCCGTAGATTTGTAATTTCCATAAAAGGAATACAGAAAGAAAATCTAACTTTACTGCTAACTTTACATAAAAGGAATACAGTCTGAATTGATTTTTTTATAAAAATATCAAAAATATCTGAATAAATAATTTATTAACCTAAAATTATAAATATATAAATAAATTATTTACATTATTCCCATCATTTTTGTAAATAAAAAAAAATTTTCCCAACATTTTTTCAGTTCTCTCAAGGATAAGTACTTCTCTAAGCAATTAATTAATTAAGCAAAAGAAACTAACATTAAGTTGTTCAGAAACAGAGTGTGATTGACTCTAACAAAGAGTGGATATCCTATTCCTGACACCTGTCCCATCCTATTCCCGACACCTGTCACATCCTATTCCTGACATCTGTCTCATCCTATTCCTGACACCTGTCCCATCCTTGCATATGAATTATGGGTCGTCAACCATGAGTACCTATTGAATGGTAGCCCTTTCACCTGTTCAAAATTATTTGATTAAACTTTCACATTACATTGATTAACTACATCAAACCCCACAAAATTAAAATGCTCATATACATACATATATAAATTAATTTTTCTAATCTCGTTATATAATGATTAATCTTCATAATGCAGTTAATAGTATTTTTTTTTCAATAAATGGGAGAAGATTACAAGAGAATCGAACCTCAACACAGCGAAGCTTCTCTATATATGATAATATGAATTACCAGCCTTTGGTTGCAAAACATTAGGATTTAGGAGACATAGTAATATTGTTCATTTTTGAAGTAAAAATCGCGTGTAATGTAAATACGTAATATATATATATATATAGTAAATTAAGGATTTTTTATTATTTATTATATCAACTGCAATATAACCTATCCTTAACCTATACATTGCGAGATGTATGATCATGTAAATGTGAAAAAAAGGACTAACTTAAGAGGAAAAAGAAAAAGAAAATTGATCATCAAAGTACCCGAAATCTGTTAGAATCTCTGTTAATGGTCTATATAATATGTCTCTCTATTAATGGTCTTCTAAATGAGTATGGCACTCTAGGACTACAATAAGAGCAAGGACTAAAGCAATGGATTTGGAGGAGTTACATGTCCTTCTACAATCAAATTAGTACTTGGAATCACGAAATAAACATAGTGAGACTTTTTTTTTCCAAACTACTGCCTTATTTGCTGCAAAAAAACTCAATTTATTTAGAGTAGGACAATTTAATAGAGGAAGAGGAAGGTATAACCAAGGTAGAAGTGGAAGTAGATTTAACCAATGTAGAGGTTTTAATCCAAAAGGTAAAGGTGATTGTTCAAGCACTACACAATCTTCTTTTCCATCTGTTTTAGGTACACCACCTACACAGAATGGACAATTTACTAAAACAGATGGATATGATACAAATTACAAATAAAGGATTCAAAATTAGCTGAAATTTGTCACAAACTTTGTCACAGTGCAATTGATTGTTATCATATGCTGAATTACTCATATCATGATAAGAATCTACCTACTCAACTTGATGTTATGGAAGCTATGTAGAATCACTCTTCTGCTGCTACTCCATCATCTTATGATTGGCTAGTTGATTCAGGGTGTAACTCTCACAGGACACCAGATGTGAATAGTATGTTCTTCCTAATTGAATATAATGAGGATGACACTACATGACCTTCACATATGCCAAAAGTTCTACATGTTCTACAAATTCCATCAAATCTTCTATATCTTCATCAGTTTTTCTTAGATCATAATTACATCTTTGTCTTTGATGCACCTATCTTTCTTATTCAGGGAAAACCATGGGCAAAGTCATCTATAAATCCTCGAGTGAAAATGGCTTATATACCATACCACACTATAAGAAACATGACATTTTACAGGGTTTAAATACAAGATTCGTAGTCTCTTCTTGTTAAAAACTCAAAACAACAAGAATTTTTAAGAACCAAGTAAAAACAATTCTTGTTAAAAGTGAAAAAAAAGCGGGAGGAAAATTTAGACGCGAGACTTAAACGAAGCATGACTTAAGCAAATTTTGGAGACCTCGTAACCTACACCCAAAGCATTTCATTCTCGAGCTCTCTTAGAAGCTCGATCTTCTTTTTCATTTTCAGAGAGAAGCTCAAATCGTTGCTTCTCTATTTCTCGATTCCTCTAATTTCAAAGTCAAGACTCGATCTTTCTCTCTCTATCGATTCTTCTCCAAAATACAAAGAACAAAGATCCTATCTCTCGCATCTTGTCCCTCTCAAACGAACTAGGGCTAGGCCTTCGATGAAAAAGAGAAAGCATAGCTCATCGATTGGCTTCTCTCTCACTCTCTCGTTCAAAGACAAATAGTGAATTAGGGTTTTCATTGATTTTCAAGTTCGATTCTCTGGTATTCTTCACTTCTGAGTTTTAAGTCTTTGCATGTCCTTTCTCTGTGGCATCTCTGATACATTTCTACAACTTTTTATAGCTACGGCAGAGCAAAACAAAGATATTCAAAAAATGGGGAGAAGAAGCTAAGCCCTAGTCTTCATTTTGCTTATGCCGCAGAAGCTAGAGCTTTGGTGAGGTAAAGGTAAGTGTTGAATCCTTTTATTGCTCAAATCCATGTCTGTGCATAGCTTTGTATCCCAACTCTCTCCTACTTTGATTTTGCATCTCAAAACAAGATCTAAGGATTTTCTTCTTGCGAGGTGGGTTTCAATCTCAAATCCATGTCCGATTTTTATGATTTCTGTCTGTTGTTGTGATTTTTGAGTTTTATATAGGGTTTGTGTTTCACAATTCTTGGGCATATATGGTTTGTGTTTCACGATTCCTGGGTATATAGGGTTTGAAGATATGATTAGAAAGCCAGCTTTGGCTTTTCAGTATTCGGTCAGGTATGGGTTTAAAGGATTGTTTGAAGAAAAATTTAAACTTTCAGAATTAGTAATGTTAAATGGGTTAGGAAAAAAATTGCTTAGTTTTCTATATAGTTGTTATCTTGTATTTGGTTTTTGTATGTTGTTTCCCCTATTTTTTTTGTCGGAAGTAGTTAGTGTTGTTAACAAGGCCGCAACTAAGTGCCTCAAATGATCACAAATTACCAGAAAAATTCACAAAAGGCCTATCAAGTATTTGTCTCACAGTAACACTTAAAATGTTTGCCTTATACAGTTGCATTAAATGTTTCATGTGCTCTTATAAGTTTAGTACATGTTTTTACGAGAAACTTACAGCATGGTATAGTGTTTCTGCTTGTACTTAGGAAATTCACTTCACCAAGTGCTGAGAACAAATTATTTATGCTCATTACTATCCTTGTAATATCTAGAAAGAAACCTAAACAAGTTGATTGGCTTGTTGTTAATATCTGGATCGAAAACCCAAACTAACATCGTAATGTACAAGGAGTAATTTTTAGTTTTAATCTTTGAGATTCTAAGAAGAAATTGAGGGAATATCTTTTATGTTTTGAATGTTCATGCATATAATTTGTGCCTTGTTATGCTTCTTTATTTTTCCACTGTATGAAACTTTGGGTTACTTCTTTCATGTAGCTTCATTTTACTGCATAGTTGAAGGACTACTGCTTTAAGCTCCTTCTATATGCAACTGTTAATATATAGTATGATGTGTTCTTGTATAGTTTTGTCTATCATCGTATTGCTTTTGTGATAATCACCCTTTCCCTAAAGCTCGATTTTTCCTATGTGGAGTTCCAACAACACTCATTATTCAATTCTTCTATAATCTAATCATTTCAATTGACAGCTTATTTTTTAGATATTTCTGTTTGACTAGCAAATGGGTGCTCACATATTAATCAAGGTGATATCTTTTGGTTAAAATCATAAGCATGGTTATATATGGTAATTAGCTGCTTGGTAGAGAAGAAGATTAAGTAGATGCTTGTTTTCTAAATTTCTTAATCTATACTTGATAGAAAACTTTCTTTTCAGCATGACATTCTGAGCTAGAAGCAACATAAATATTTATTTGTACACATCTTCATTCAATTCTTAGATTATCAGATCATTTATCATACCTGCATTCATTGTCTGTTATCTATGAGATTCATAAAAATCAAGGTAGTTGGAGTGTCACCGATTTTGCATTTTTACGTGCAGTAAGACAAAAGACCATGAAATTGAAACAAGATTATGATGGAGGGGGAGTGTGTTTTATGACATCTTATTAGGATCTTTATGCTTCCACATCTCCCAGTCCAACTTATTAATCAAAATTTTTTTTTGCTGCACATTAGTTTGAAAAGATGCCACCATCAATAATGAGTTGGAGCAGGACTGACCTTGACTAGCTTGTTTTTAACTATATGCTTACTTTTTCACATATCCTTATGGTTAAATTTATATGCTTAATTTCCAGGTACACAAATTGTTTAGGTATCATTCTTCGACATGGCAATCATTCTATGGCCTGCCAATATATTTCCACTGTATATCATGTTAATGTATGGTTCATTCTGTGTTGTACCTTTTGTTTGTCTTGTTCGATGACTTTGATTATCCTTTTTAAGAAGGAAGGCTATGTGTTTATTTATTATTATGAAATTGTACTTAATGACTTTGAGTGACAATCCCTTCTTATACTTATGTTGTTTATTTATTTAATGCTAAGTTGGTTATTTCATAGGTGCTTCAAGTTTTTGTGGTTTCCTGGATTCATATTATGTTTGACGATAAGAAGTTAAAGTGAATTATAGATTTGTGATTTGTCATAGTTGTCCATGATATCTTTGATGGAGAGTTTGTTTCAATGTCTTTATCCATGATATCTGTGAGAGATCTCTTACAAAACTCAACACATGTAACTATCTACAATTTTTGCAATCGAGTTAGCAGTCCATATGAATAATATTGAAAACTCACTTTTTATATCTCAAAATCTGCTGAAATTTTCGTTTACTTTTTACAACCCGTGCAACAAAAAATCCACTAAAAGATAATATGATTAGGATATCAGCTCGAATGTCTATCACTTCAAATGTATTGTTAAATTTCAAGTTTTTATCGAAATGGTAAAGCTCTCTGATGAAATTTGATGTAATTTCTTGGTGGTTACCTGGTATACATTAGTATATTTTAAGGATAAGATAGTTTTCAAGTAAGATTTATTTGTAAGTTGATTGAATGAATGATGTAACATTTTGTTGAAAGTTATATATTAATGTTGTTAATTATTATATTGGTATTTTTTTATCATTTTGAAAGTATATAATATGAATAATTGACTATAATAATGAATCTTATGGTATCTTATTTTATAGATATAAAGTACACGTGAATGTTAATTCACAAGTATTAAAAATACATGCTGAATACATTCAACATGAGTCTAAACCCTAGTAAACAACATTCTACATGAGTAAAAAAAATCTTGTAAAAGTGAGAGACCATAGGGTTCTTTACAGGAGGCATTGCGCCTTGCGAAAAACATAGATTTTTAATATGAGAAGCTATCCGAGGTATTGCGATAACCCTGTGGACTACTTTTCACAGAATTTTCTACCTTTTGTAGAATGTCATATTTCTTGTAGTGTCATCTTCTATCATAACAATACATAATTACAATGCACTAGTAGCTTTTTTGGTACTAAGGTCACATATACAACATGACATGATAGATTTGATCATCCATCAAATACTCTAGGTAAACAAATATTCTCAGAAGCACAACTATCTTGTAAAATAGTTGCTAGACCTAATATATTTGAAAGTTGTATTCATAGCAATTTGTCAAAATTACCTTTTAAATCACCAACTAGTCAAACTTAATCACCTTTACAATTGATACGTAGCGATGTATGAAGACGTTTCTACATTATTTCAAATGTAGGTTATAAATACTTTATTTCCTTCATCGAAGATATACCAAGATATGTTTGGATTTTTCCTCTTTCTTATAAATCTTAAGTGTAAAAATCTTTCAAGAATTCAAACCATATGTTGAAATATCTTCTCCACCAAGATTAAAACCTTTGAAGTAATGGTGAAGGTGAGTACACAAGTTCTGTATTAAAAAGCTATCTCCAAACCCACGTCATTTTTCATTAAAAAACATGTTCATACACACTTGAACAAAACAACATAGCTAGAAGGGAGCATAGACACATTATAGAGACTGCACCTGCTATGCTGCATAGGTCCTCACTTCTAGTTTAATTTTGGTTTTATGCCTTCTCAACTGTTATCTTTTTAATCAATAGAATGCCCACTCTTTCTTTTAACAATGTATCTCCGTATGAGAATCTATATGAGAAATTTCCTTACTATTTATATCTCAAAAGTTTTGAATGTGCCTATTATATACTCCTAAAACCCTACATTTCTAATATAATTCAGTCTAAAATATTTAATTGTGTTTTTTAAGATATGCTACTGATTTTAAAGGATATTTTTCTTTTGATCCTTTAATTGAAAATCTATATGTTTCTCGACATGTTGTGGTTAATGAGACTCCTTTTCTTTATACATCTTTAACTAGTAAACCTACAGTACATCACACATAGAATATGTACATTTCGTCGTGTGCCTATTTTCTTTTCCATATTTACTCCTTCATCATCAACTAGTACTAGAAGTGATATTTCCTTTGATAACTCTTTTGTTCCATCACATTTACACACTTCAACTAGCTCTTCTGATAACACTACTACATTTATTGATACTCCTATTAGTAATTCTGCCAACATTAATTCATTTCCTGACATTTCTTCTCTTCTATTTATTGACATTTTTGTTCCTCCAGAGAATACTACACTTGTCTCTTCTCAACCTCCTCAACTTACTACATTTGCAGTGATATATATGAATCCACAATGGTTTAAAGCTATGACTGAAGAATATATTCCTATACAACCTTAAAATATTTTGTCAATGGTTCCCATGCTCTCTAATAAAAATCTTGTCGGATGTAAGGGGATATACAAACTCAAATATCATCCAAATGGCCACATTTCATGATACGAGGTCAGACTTGTGGCTAAAGGGTTTCATCAAGCACAATGCATAGATTATGTGAAGTTTTTCGGCTATGTCATAAAAAACCCATTGTTAGGATCATTTTGTCATGAGAAGCAGATTTTGGGTGGTTTTTTAGGTAGTTGGATGTAAAAAATGCTCTTGAAGGAAGAGTTCTATGTGACACAATGCATAGATTATGAGGACTTGGATGTAAACCAAGTCCTACATGGTTTCTTGAAGGAAGAGTTATATGTGGCACAACCCCCAGTTTTTGTGAGTTCTACATATCCTGATCATGTTTGCAAATTACATAAGTCCTTGTTAGATTAAAATAGTCACAATGGCTTGGTTTGAGAGGTTATCAAGATTTTGAAGCTTCACGGATAGATTCCTCTATATTTGTTAGGTCTTTTACTGTATCTAGTACAAACCTGCTTCTATACATGGGTGCTATAATCCTCATCAATACTGATACATAATATATTCCTCAACTTATCTCACTTTTGTAGCAAGCGTTTGACATGACAGATCTTGAACCTTTAAAGTACTTTTTAAGACTTGAGATTCACTACTCTTCCTCTAACATCTTTGTTAATACAATGAAGTATACAAAGGATCTTCTTGTTCAAGTTGGCGTGTCTAATGCTAAATAATGCAGTTCTCTTTGTTCTACTAAATCTCCATTATATTCAGGCAGTGGCTCTCATATCTAAGATATTACTACTTATATGAGTCTTGTTGGTGCTTTATAATATCTAACATTTACCATGTCTGATATTACCTTTGATGTCACCAAAGCTGATCAATTTATACATTTGTCACTTATACTCACTTCACTTATGTTAAAAGAATCTTGAGATACGTTGCTAGAAGTTTAGATCATGAAATTATTTTTAAACTAGAACATCTTCAACTACATGCTTTCATTGATGCAGATTGGCAACGGGACCCTTCTGATAGAAGGTCAACTATTGGGTTTGTGATATTTTTAAGGTCTATTCCAATTTCATAAAGTGATAAGAAACATGCAACTATGGCCAGAACTTGTACAGAGGCCGAACAAAAAGCTCTAGCAAATACAATAGCTAAACTTGCCTGGCTTAGAAATTATCTATGTTTTATATGTTTTTTTCACTCAAGCAATACAATTGTAAATGACTGTTAGTAACAATTAGTTATAGTTAGTGTAACTGACTTAGTTTGTATTTATGGTTCTTTCATCAGATCAATGAGAATTATCAAGGCATTTCTTTCATTCTTCTCTCTTCTTTGTTCTCTATCTTTGTTCTTTCCAAATCGTAAAACCCTTCAAGATCCTCATGAACCTTGTCTCCATTAGGGTTTTTCATTGTCTGTTTTTCCCTAATAATCATTCTTGTTGTGTGGATGGTGTTTCCACATTGATATAGATTATGACGGTTTTCACTTTTCATATCTACACCAAAATCTAGATCTAAGGTAATTTGGTTTGCTTGTTTTTTCTTTTCTCATCTCTTCTGTGGTTTTTATGATATGGAAGTTTTTATGGTGTAAAAGATCTTTGATGTGCATGATCTATTTTTTATCCATACTGAAACGAGTGGACTCAGATGGTGGAAGGTTTGTTTGAACGAACCGAGAAGTTGTCTCTCATATATTTTTTCTTTTTGTTCGTAAGTGAGTTTCAATGGTTTCGTTGGCTTAATTTTTTGGATGGTACTTTTATTGATGTCAACTTATGTTTGACCTTGTATCCATTACAAAGTTAGATAGATGAAATTTATTTCATTTTTCGCTTGCATAAATTAACTGCAAGTCTTTCCTCCTTCTGACTATTTTATTATTTATTCCAATATTACTAGTCTAGTTGAATTTAGTGAATAGAAAGGCTTTTTAATAATTAAACAAAACTTATAGAATTAACTTCCTCCAATTCATTTGGTTTTATTGTAGTCGTGGAAGTCAATGGATGGAGAAAGAATATGTTTTGTTTCCTTTAATAGCTAATGAAATCTTAGTTTATATCGAGGATGAAGAAGATCAATATTCATTGGAATTAAGAAAAGAATGTTCGGCAAGTCTCATTCAATTACAAGGTGAATTTGGCGTTTTGAAGAAATCTGGGGATAACAAATGAAAGTTTATAACCTATGACAATTTATAGAATATACTTCTAGAAACTAAACTTGCTAACGTTAAGAAAAAAATTAAATCAGCTAATTAAACTATTCACTTTAATATCCAAGCTTTTGAGATTAATGATTATTTAATTACATGGAATCAGAGTGATTTATCAAGATTTAAAACACTTGCATAAATAAGGGCCCTCTCAATTAAAAATTGTAGGTCTATGAGTGAGGGAACAAACAAAATAAATCAGATAAATAAATAAACAAATGGCAGAGTTTCCAAAGAGAATATGTGTATGAACGATGTATTCAGCAATAAGAAGAAGGAAAGAGATTGAATAGAAGAATCCCTGAACATTTGACGATATCATATGTGTCGATGTCAACGGTGACTCATTATTTAAATTAATCATTTTGACGGCATAAGAAGATTATGCAAATATTTACTGGAAATCTCACTTATCTGGTTTCATTGTAGACGATACTATTTTTCTGAAGAACTCTCCATCATATATCTGATCCATGTATAATATCATGAAAAATGAATATAAATTTTTTGTTGCTACTTAGTATCAGCAATAAGTCTAAAAAGTATCTATCAAATATAGATATATGTATTTTGTCGAAGTAAGAAACCATGGCATATATGTTTGGAATGATTCCATTTTGAGAGAGTTGAAATGCATTATCTCGTTGAAAATGAAATATCTTATCCATGCATATATATATGTGTGTGTGTGTTTGGAATGATTCCATTCTTTAGACAGACTCCATTTTTCCCTCTTTTCTGATGATAAATTATTCTCAAAACATGGATTATGAATCAAACCCATGTTTGAATTGAAATTAAGATAATGATGCAAGTTCTTCCCCTTTGATTCACATAGATCCATATCTGAAGTGATTGTGAAGTCTAAGTTTTTTTGGCAATGAAATTCACGTCTCTCTATATTTTTCTTTATTCTTTCATCTCGTGAGTTCTTGAAGGATTCAAATAATATATTTTAACTACTTCTAATAACTTTTTTTTGACATTTTTAATAGTGAAATCCAAGTCAAATTTAATAACTTGAAGCGTACAAGTAGTTATAATATTCTACTTGACCCACAAGTAAATGTTGATATTTTCAACCAAATCCAATATGATTAATTGAAGAATTCAAGTTGTATAATGTAACTACTTAAGTTCTTCAAGTAACTGTTGACATCTTTGAGTCGCAAAGCTCAAATTATTTATGATAACTTGAATTGCTCAAGTAGTTATATTATATTACTCAAACCTTTTCAAGTAACTAATCACATCACACATACGATGCACGTGAACTGTGATAATTTTATAGAATATAATTCAGTTTCAAAATGATATATGTATAAAATAATTATATAATATTAAAAATACTTCAGATAAGTACCAAGAATGATGTTACTATCTTGTTTACTTGAATCAGTGACAAACAAATTGATTTAGGCTCATGTTGGTTGAGTTATAATTTCAAGTCTATAAATATTGAGGTCTAGAGAATCTTTCCTCAAAAATATAAAACTAAAACAGTGAACTAAAAAAAATAACATTCTATGAATAGGTGTAATATTGTACAACTAAAATCTTAATGATGGTAAAGACAATGATATTAATTTGAGAATACTTCCATATTTATCGTTCAATAAAATAAGTACCCTACAAATTTATATCTTTCTTAACTTTCATTTCCTTTAAATACTGATATTGTACTATATTATATTGAATTGATCTAATTAGTTTACTCTCTATTTTATTTATGTCCTACCAATTTATTACGAATGTTTTATAAATCCATGATCTTTTATGTTTTCATGAAGTGGTAATTCTTAATTAATTTATGAAAAATAACCAATAATCTATCACCACTAGTTGAATTGCCGTGCCTTGCATGGTTTTATATAAAAATTGAAAATATTTTCAATAAATTTTATTTCTTTATCAAATTAAAAAACTAATGTAGTTTAACTTGCGTAAAAAACAACGTAACTTTATGCAGTTGAGAGATTTCAATCTTGTTAGTGTAGAAATTTTTTTTTTAGTGTAAGTAAATATAAAAATAGAGAGAGTAAAATACGAGAGACTATGAAAGCAGCAAATGTTGTGTATTGTATTCAATGGTCTTTTTAAGTTAACATCAATCTCTATTTATACGTGAAAACTAGATTGCAAATAATTTCACAATATTCCTAGTCCGTTGCTGTTTTTTTAGCAAAGTTGAGGATATCCCGCTTTAAGGGATATTCTCTTGATCATATTAATATTTTTCCTTGTTGGCTGCTGCATCTTGGCAGTTTGTTGTCATCCATCGGCTACCCTTTATTTAGCTAACCGGTGATTCGTTTCCTGCTTGTTGATTGGTCACAAGCCGGTTACGGCCACATAGCGTAGGTACCGTACAGTTAGAATTTCATTCTATTGTACAATAAAATTATAGCAATGGCGATAGAAGTTGAGTCAAATATAAAATGTATCAAAGCAATTAAATTTATAATGATGAAGCAAATTGAATCAAGTATATTCAACGTACAAAACCTAATATGTTGGAATTGAGCGTAATATAACATGTTAATTACTAAAAATGTAATAGAATTATTTCGGTGAAAATATTGATAAGATGAAATAAAGAAAACATAATCTTAAATAGAATTTAAAACAATTCCGAGATCAAAATAGAATTTCACATAATAAGATCTCGATGTCAAAGTAATACCATCAAATTGCTTAAGGTTTTGTTTGGATTCTTCAATTGCTTTGCGAAAATCATCTTCCTTTGCCTCTTCTACTTCCCCTTTCTCTTTTGATATATAGCTACTTCTACTTGTAAAGACTTCTCATTTTCCACAACCACCATTGATGAAAAGTTGTCTATTGATCAATTGCTTCATTCTTTGTATTCTCATTAACTCTTTTAACAAATTCCCACATGCATAATTATATTTCCATAAATTTAACTTTTTTAACAAATTCCCATGTGATGCCCTATGGCTCTCATGTGGTTATGCAAAGGGTTTAACAACCATGATTCGAAATGATTCTATCCGAGGAGAGAATACCCTAGGATATTGAGATCAGGCTTAGTCATATGACTTCGCCTGTGCTGAAGCAGTTTTCAAACTAATGTGTTAGTTCTAGTCTGATCAAGGAGTGATAACTTTTATCTAAGCTAGTTATTGTTGCCGCATGCGGTCGAAACATTGACTATGCATGGGAGATTAATATCGCCACAAGGTATTACTTTATGTGCATTGAGTTTAGATTCACTACAGGAAAAATCACCTATTGCGGCGGATTTAAAACCGCCGCCAAATTATGCGGTAGTTGTCGAACCGCCGCAGAAACTGTCACTGTAAAAGTTTTCACACTAGTTTTCTCAACCGTCGGAGGACCATCGCTAAATCCTGACATATAGCGGTGGTTTTTCCTTACTTATACTGGCGGTTATAAACTACCAAAAAATGTGAAAACATATTAAAAAATATAGTGGCGGTTTAAAACTGCTGCTAATGTTCACACATTTAAAAAAAATTAGGTTGTTTAGTAAGATTGGGAAACACTTACAACACTCATTTCAAGTACAATATATTTGTATAAAAATAACATATATTCATCATTCCATAACCTTCAATTGATATAAATATACTCAAAAGAGTTAACACACTCTATATATAAATACACAAATTAAGGGTACTTGAAGAATGGAATATTAAACCACGATTTCTTGCTAAGTAATTATCATAATTGAGAAATTGGGAGAAAACATAAGATCTTTAACCGCCACTCAGCGTCTTAAAACTGCGGGAAAGAACAATTAAAATTGACTAACATAATTACTCTATCTCTACAAACACATGTCAAATGACAACACATAAGAAATTTCTTTATCAATTGCGTAGAGATAAATTTCTAGAAATCATCCAGAAAACTCAATCCTTAGTTTTCATATTGAGAATCGATAATTCAAAATATGTTGTCAAAGACTTAAACATAATGCATAATACGGTGTTTCTTTTAATTGGGACCTTAAGATAGCCAATCTTCTCACCAAGCAATAAATATTGATTACATGAACAAGTAGTCATGAGCAAAACCAAGAGATATTCCAGGATACATGTTAAGAAATATCTTATAAATAAAAATGAAGAGAGTTAAAAGTTGCAAGAGAAAATCTAATCAGCATGACAAAAAGTAACATTTCTACCATCAACTTAAAGCTACCAGAAAAGACTAAAATAAAACTTTCTGGGGAAACATCAAATTAGAGAAAACTAAACGTAGAAAAATTAAAAAAGGGGAAAGAAGAGGGTGGGTAATAGAAATAGTGATCAAATGCATTCAGATTCTAAGATACAGAGAGAATTCATTAGATTTAAATTAAACCCTTATTAGAAGTTGAAGCTTAATGAACTGCCACGACAAATGGGATGTCTTTTCCCAATTTGAAGAACTAATGTGGAATTATAAAAGAAAAGAATGTTAATAAAGGAGAGTAATCTATAAAGTAATGTCAAAAAGCAAATAAACGAGACATGGTAATACTAATTAAGAAAAGAATGTTAATAAAAGAGACAAGGCCTAATGACCGTATTAAGAAGTCTAATGACTAATCTAATCAATCCAATAAAAATAGAGTGGAAAATATAATAAGCGATAGTTTGAGAAACTTTCCAGCAAACACAATGATGAACTACATTTACCCCATCTCTAGAAGCCGTGAAAACTACCCATAAACCCTAGAGATTCAGAGATTCAAAGACAACAGGAAAGAAGAAGAAGAATATCTCACGTGCAGTGACGAAGCTGGTCAGTTCCAGTGAAAGAGAGAGGCTTCGAAACTCCCGATTTCATAGTTATGAGTAAAATAAAAAAACCTCCATCATAGCTCACGTATGAAGCTCGTGAAAGAGAAAGGGAAACCAAAGGGGTAATCAAATGACTATAGAGGGGGGGGGGGGGGGGNGGGGGGGGGGGGAGATAGAGAGAGAGAGAGAGAGAGAGGGATCATTCAGAGAGAAATCGCTGCAAATCGCCCTTAGGGTTTTGAGAGAGAAGAGAGAAATGTAAATTACGGGTTGGGAAGAAAATGAGGATTTAAAAGATTTTTAGCGGCGGTTTTGAAACCGCCGCTAAAAGCTAATGTACACTATTTAGCAATGGTTTTATCACAACCGCCGTCTAAAGTATACTATTTAGTGGCGGTTATTAAAAATCACCGCTAAAACTTTTATCGCATTTTCTTTTGCGGCGGTTGCTACAACCGTCGTTGGTAAACCGCTGTGAAATATTATTTTTATTATAGTGATTTGAGTGTAATGAGTTTTGAGTTAGACGATTGAATCAAATGTGTAATGGGACGATGATATATGAAGTAAGCCGTCAAGGTATGGAACACGTTAAAAATAGCGTCTTATTGATTGTTTGTGATGCTTTTGTTACAATGCAGTAGTAGCCCAACATTAGCTTACATCTCTTTATTTTGTGGGTTTTGAATATTTGTGCATCTAATCATCGATTACTCAAGGTAAGAAAATAACAAAATTACTTGACAAAGGACTACAGTGGTTGAAATTGGAACTTGGACGATCAAGGTGACAAATTAAAAGTGCACTAATCAATTGGCCGTTCATCTTATCCTAGGAAACTAACTTGTGTTATAGGTTTTTTATTTTATAACCTAGGCGTTGCAACAGGAGTGTTTATAAACAATAAGAAAATATTTTTGTGGTTCGGTCAATTTGTCAGCCTCAATGGTTATCTCATTATCAACATCATCACATACCATAAAATGATTCATCTAATTCAAATATCATTAACCTAAAAATAAAGTCAGCCCACCAAATTGTAAACCATATCTCATGATGACATGATGTCTCACACATGGTCCAGGTAGGAAGTTTGTTAATGAGATAAACTGAGTGTAAAATGACTCCCATCAGAAATCAAGAGGTAAATCAGCTTGTGCTAAGAGAGTGAGAACTTTTTTCTACTAATGCCTATGCCTCCTTTCAAGGGTGAGTGTGTGGACAGGGGTATCTAAAAACAATTCTCATTTGCTTGAAAAAAGAGGATTAGGGTCTGAATTCTCCACCCCAATGAGATTGAGAACTTTTTATTTTGGTTTCTAAAGGTGGACACCTTGCTGCTCTCAATCTAATTGTGGAAGTTTTGGTTCCTTATCAAATTAGTTTTACAAACGATGTAGACCAGACATCATTTGTGTGATGGTTCCAGTTCATCACAGTTGTAAGGGAAGGAGATGGAGGAGCTCAGGGCATTAATTCAAGAGTTCCAACTTTCAGAAAAGGAAACGAAGATTTTTCAGGTTAGCAAGGCACTAAAACAACAAGAATGCAGGGATTGTGAACTCAGCTTAATGGGCTCTTTAGCTACATCTAAAAACTTCAAATCGTCTAGCCCTTAAGGAAAGCTTATGCTCAGCTTGGAATCTTAAGAATACAGTGAGATTTATAGAAGCTAGAGATAACCTTTTTTAAGTTATATTCACTATCAAATAAGATTTGTCTTTTGTTCATGAATGTGGGCCTTGATTGGTGGACAATCAATTAATCGTCTTTACTCCTTGGTATAAAAATAAAAATATTCTGAAACTACAAATCCAAACATGCAGATTCTGGGTCCAACTCCACAATCTCTCTCTTGACTGTCGGGGTAGAGAACTTGATCTGGCAACTTTGCACTCAATTGGGGACCATTGTTCGTATCGACAATGGGCGTGTGACGAATGGGGTGGAACAACGCATATACGTAAGGGTTCGAATTGAAATTGATTTCTCACATCCCCTTCCTTATACAGGGAATCATCCTTCAAAATACAGACACACATACAAGGGTGGCTTTAAGATACGAACGTCTTCCCAATTTTTGTGCATATTGTGGACGTATAGGACATGATGACCAAGTTTGCTCCGACTTGAGGAAGACCAACAACAAGGAACAGCCTTAACCTTTCGATATGGAGATATTCTTCGAGCCTCTATGGGAAGAAATCGACAACGAGCTGCAACAGGGGGAAGAGGAGAAACGGTAAATCAATTAAGGCAGGTACATCATCGGGGGACTCCTCTCAAAGTTACTCAAAAGCCAATCGGACACTGCAACAAATAAAAGAACCACTCAATTTAATACAACCAGAGATTTTCTCCGATCAAGCTCCGACTGAACCTCTGATTTACAGATCGTACCTCACACAAGCACACTTCCCGAGGCAATGATGATAGCTATATGTTGAAGAAGGAAAAGCTGCAGCCTCAGAAGAAAATCTTCATCATAGGCAAAAGAGGGAAGCAGAACAGAGACTTTCCCAAACACAGTAGATGTCTAACCATTTTTGGTAAAAAACGATTTCAGGCTACAAGTAGGCATCCGTTGGATTCATAGGAGATCATAGGCAACCGTTAGAATCACTTGTATATATACATCATCCCTCATTGTAAACAAACATAATTTTATCTTCAATAACAGATCAGAACCAAAAAGGGTTCATCATCTCTGAAGCTCATCACTTCCCAAAGATCAGAACCAGACAGGTTCATCATTTCTACACTATAACTAGCATACAAAATAAAGATGATACTGCAAAAGGGGAAAATCTAGACCTCACACGATCACTGTGGAAGGAGGGAGTGGAGAAGCATTTCATGCTCAACTACAACTATCTAAATTTCAGTTTGAACATTTTGGAGGTCATGTGGAGGATTACGGAAACAACAAGCCTAGAATTAATAATGGAATATAAGCCCAGACTTTAAGGTTTAATAGCCAAGCTGACTTAGTTGGCCCTATCCCCTCACAACCGTCCAAATTAAAGGCTAGGAAAGGTAAAAGTACCATGGACCAACACAATAAATTAAGGCCCACAACCAAAGGCAATAGCTTAAAGAGAAATCGAAAACTTGTACAAAGAGGCCCTAGAGGAGACACTAATGATACAAGGGATCTGTAGTCATGCCCAATTGTGTTCTTCACATAAACGGTTTTGTGATGCACATGTTCGAGCACAAGAGGTGGGGGAGATCAATCTTAATGGGTCTCCACGGCAGCCATGAAAATATCATGCTGGAACTATCAAGGAGTGGGGAGACCCTTGACAGTTCATAGCCTTCACCATGCAGAGAAGAGATTTTCTCCTGATATCAACTTCCTTCAAGAAACAAAAAACAGAACAACAAAAAATAGAAAGAATAAAGAGTCGTATGAGTTTTCCCCATGGATTATTTATGGATCATATCAATACGAGAGGGGGCCTTAGCCTTTTGTGGAAGGATCAATTAATGGTGCAGATAATTTCATAAGCTTATTTCAAGATAGAAGCAAAAAATTTTGGTTATCTAGACAATCAAAGCTAGTATTTTTTTGTACTTACGGCTGTCATGAGTCCAGGGAGAGGCAAATTCAGTTTAAGGGACTCATGCAAAAGGTTCTATCTACTTTAGAGCCTATCCTAATCATAGGTGATTTTAATGAAGTCTCCCATACTTGGGAAAAACTAGGCGAAAACTCAGTGGAATATGATAATGGAGGAAACTTTCAGGATTTAATCAAATCCTGTAATCTGCTGGACTTGGGATTTATTAGGTCTCAGTATACATGGTGTAATCGTACAGAGTCTGATACAATTTACTGCAGGCTGGATAAAGTGTTATGTTCATGTAACTGGTTCTTTAAATATGATAAAGTAGTAGTTCAACACGTAAACTCACCTGGGTAGGGCCAGTCCATGCTACTGATCGATATAAGACTTTCGCCTAGAAGCAAAAAAGTTGTTCAACGCTTTCAGTTCAATGTTAGATGGTCGAAGTACGACAGTTGCAAGAAGGTTACAAATCAATCTTGGGGCTCTGTTGAATCAAGTTCGGTTGGGGAGAATGTGATCCAGAAACATAAAAGTACAAAGGATAATCTTCTCCAATGATACAGGTAAACCCAATGTAATTCCCAGATTCAGATCAAAGAACTTACCCTTCAACTTCAAGCCATGTATTCTCACCCTGTTCGGGACTTAAAGAAGATCAAAGAATGTTTTTTTTTTGTTAAACTAGACCCCTACACTAATCATTTTGTAGAAATTGACTAATACATTAATTTTTGTTTCCCCTATCCCCTGTCCCACCTTCCACTCAAAATGCATTTTTGAAGTTACATGTTTACCCTTCACCTCATTTCTCCTTCTTTGTTTTTCATTTTTTTTCCACTTCTTCTTCGTTTTCTTCTTTGTCTTCTTTTTCATCTTCTGACTTTTTCATGCAACAGTAAAATATTTATTTATTTTCTTCTTCATGTTCATTAATTTTCTGAGAATATTTATTTATTTTCTTTAGTCTGAAAATGGGTTTTTGCCTATTTTTACATATCTGAACTAGAAGATCTAACGACAAGACAGATCTAACCCAGATCTAAAAATGGGGTTTTACCTATTTTTACAGATCTGAACCATATCGAGCCACAAACCAGATCTGAAAATGGGGTTTTACCCATTTTTGGGCAGCAATTCCTTCTTCTAGTTCTTTTTCGACGTTTTACTTTTGTTTAATCTTTCAACGTTTTATTTTTGGAGTGTCATTCATGGGGGTACACTAGCGTCGTCTACATATCGGGTAGCCATCATGTATACTACACGATGGGTACACTGGCATCGTGTAGTCTACACGATGGGTACACTGGTATCGTGTAGTCTACACGATGGGTACACTAGCAATCATGTAGTCTACACGATGGGTACACTGACATCGTGTAGCCGTCGTGTACTCTACACGATGGGTACACTGACATCGTGTAGCCGTCGTGTACTCTACACGATGGGTACACTGGCAATGTGTAGCCATCGTGTACTTTACACGATGGGTACACTGGCAATGTGTATCCATCGTGTAGTCTATGGCTACACTGTCATCGTGTTGTATACACGTAGTCTACACGATGTCAGTGTAGCCATGGTGTAACCATCGTGTAGTCTACACGATGCCAGTGTAGCCATGGTGTAACCATCGTGTAGACTACACGATGGCTACATGATGCCAGTTTACCCATCGTGTAGACTACACGATGGTTACACGATGTCAGTGTACCCATCGTGTAGTCTACATGATGTTAGTGTATCCAATTTATAGTCTACACAATGCCAGTATGCCCATCGTGTAGACTACACGATGCCAGTTTACCCATCGTGTAGACTACACGATGCCAGTTTACCCATCGTGTAGACTACACGATGGTTACACGATGCTAGTGTACCCATCGTATAGTCTACACGATGTCAGTGTACCCCTCGTGTAGTCTACATGATGGTTACACGATTTCAATGTACCTATCGTGTAGACTACATGATGGCTACACATTTTCGGTGTACCTATTGTGTAGTCTACACAATGACTACACGATAGGTACACGACACTAGTATACCACCCCTATGAATGACACTCTAAAAATAAAATGTTGAATAATTAAAAAAAATAAAACATACAAAAAGAACTAGAAGAAGGAATTGCTGCCCAAAAATGGGTAAACTTCCATTTTTCAAATCTAGTTTGTGGCTAGATATGGTCCAGATCTTTCAAAATAGGCAAAAACTCATTTTCAGATCTTGGTTGCCGTTAGGTTTTCTGGTTCAGATCTGTAAAAATGGGCAAAAACCTATTCTCAGAAAAAAGAAAATAAATAAATATTTTCAAAAAATTCATGAACATGAAGTAGAAAAATAAATAAATATTTTGTTATTGCATGAAGAAGTTAGAAGATGAAGAAGAAGACGAAAAAGAAATCATGAAAGAAAACGAAGAAGAAATGTAAAAAATGAAAAGAGAAGGAGGAATGAGGTAAAGGGTAAACATATAACTTCATAAATACATTTTGAGTGGAATGTGGGTCAGGGGCCAGGGGAAATAAAAATTGGTGCACGGGTCTATTTTTGTAAAATGGTTAGTCTAGAGGTCCAGTTTAACAAAAAACCCATCAAAGAACTAAAAGGAGATATGGAAAGCACTATCCTAGAAGAAGAAAAATTCTAGAAGGATAAAGCCCAGCTGAAGTTGTGGGATCGAAATACCACCTTCTTTCATGCTAAATTTACGTAAAAAAATAGAGGTCTCCAAATTTAGGGACTAGAATAAGGAAATGGTGATTGGAAATTCGAGTAGAACAATTTAAAAAATATAGTACATGGATATTTCCACAACCTATTCACCTCACAAGCCCCAAATGAGGTAGAAAAGGTTGTAGAAGTCTTGATGGATTAAGTGACCGACAGTCAAAATGAGGCACTTATATCCCCCTTTCGAGAAACTGAAATTCAAAACAACAATAATAAATGCAACCAAAGCTCCTGGACCGTTCGACTTTCAATGCATTTTTTTTTCAAATCATGTGGAGGATTTTCTCTAAGGACATCATAGCAATGATGCAGGAATCTTATAACACAACAACTTCCTAAAGATATCAACTTAACACATATCAGCCTTATTCTAGAATGTGCTACTCCTAGATCCATGAAAGACTTTCGGTCAATATCATTATGCAATGTGATTTATAAAATAATATCTAAAGTTCTATGCAACAGATTAAAGCCTTTTTTAATGATTTGATATCCCCTTATCAGAGTGCTCTTATAGCAGGAATGCACAACCAAGATAATATTATCATTGTACATGAAGCATTCCACTCTCTAAGAAAAAAGTCTGGGAGTAAAGTGGGGAGCATGATCTTAAAGCTTGACATGGTCAAAGCGTACGATTGGTTAGAATGGTATTTTATTGGTGTTGTGTTGACTAAAATGAATTTTCACAACCGGTAGATAAGGTGGATCCTTGAGTGTGCTAAAACAGTATCCTTTTCAGTAATAATTAATGGGGAATTCATTGAGCTAATTCTTCCAAGCCGTGGCATATGGCAGAGTGATCCTTTGTCACCATACTTATTTATATTATGTGCTGAAGTATTATCTAAAAATCTCTCCTTGGATGTAGAAGCCAAGAAAATTCATGGTTTCTCCCCTAGAACTTTGAACTCATCTATTTTCCACTTATTGTTTTACGAACGACGCAGTTCTTTTTTACAAGGCTTCGGATCAAGAGATTAATGTGATCAAATCAATTCTCAATAATTACTGTGAAGCCTCAGGACAACTGGTAAATTTTTAAAAAAGTATTATATGTTTTTCACCTAATGCCCATAAACTATTAATATAAATAAGTATCTCTGTTTAATATTTTTCACTATGGGTGTTTTGAAAAATACTTGGGTTTATCCTCTACTTTTGAAGGCTCAAAGAGGAAACTCTTTAATGATATTAGAAGGAACCTAGATTCCCAGATTCATGATTGGGTCGAACATTTTCTTTCTCCACTGGGTAAGGAAACTCTTATTAAGGATGTGGCTTATGCTTTCCCAATTTATGCCATGCACTATTTTATACTCACAATACCTAACTATAAGGATATTTGTCAATTCCTTGGACAATTTTGGTGGGATCAACGAATAGCAAATGAAAAATTCAGTGGCTTCTTGGGATTTGCATCCTAGGATAAGGCTTGTGGTCGAATTAGATTCAAAGATTTTGAATATTTCAATCAGGCTCTTTTAGCTAAGAATTGCTTGTATCTTCTCTCAAATCCTTCTAGTATCTTTAATAAGGTGCTAAAAAATAAATACTTTCCAGAGGTAGGATTCCTCCAAGTTAAGCAAGCCACATGTATTTCTTGGGCTTGGCACAGTCTATTGTGGGGTAGATCACTTCTTCTGGAGAGATTTATGTGGAAGATAGAGAATGGTAGGATGATAAATGTTTGGTAGGACCCGTGGTTTCCTAGGGAATGAGACTTTATCCCACAATCCCCTAAAATTAATTCGGTTAAGTGGGTATCGGACCTTGTTTCAACTGTATCTAGGGGTTGGAATAATGATACCCTTCTTAATACATTTAATCAAGAGGAAACATCACTCATACCTCAAATCTACATTCCCTAGGATAGGCAACGCGACTCATGTTGGTGGGTCTATAATAAAAATGGGAAGTATACAGTAATCTCAGGGTATAAAATAATACTTGTTATAAAGAATAGAATGACAATCAACTCCTCCCTCCGCCATTCTTTCTAATATAATGGCCTTTGAAAAACTTTAGGGAAAATGGATGTGGCTTCAAAAATAAAGTTTTTTATGTGGAGGATCCTGCATGATTTTATTCCTACTAGAACTAACCTATTTAAGAGGAAAATAGCAATAACTGACCAATCTCGTCCTTTTTGTGAGCAGGTAGAAGAAACTGCCTATCACATTTTTTTTCGTTGCTATTTTGGTTTGCTTGTGACATTCAACTGGATGCTGATAAATTAAAGGGTTTTAACTGTTGGAAAAGTTGGAAGAACCTCATGGAATAGATAAGATCCATCCCCACTTTAATGACATTGTAAGATCTATAGCTTATGGATTATGGAGAATCTAGAGGGTCTGAAATGACTTGGTTTTTAAAGGAACCTGGCCTGATCTTGCTGAAGAAATTAAATTATGGGGATCTAAAATTGAAGGGTACTTGACGGTAAAATGCAATCTGGACAAAGGAAATTTTGAGGAGGTTCTTTTGGATGACTCATTTTGCAATAATTATGGCAATTATGGTAATAACATTAAGGTCATCGATCAGCAGTTTTGGAACAGATGGCACCCACATCTGGAGAAATATATCAAGCTCAATTTAAATGTCTCCAGGTCCATATTCACTCTAAAGCTAGCTATTGGATGGGTGTGTAAAGATCCTCGGGAGAATTCCTTGTTGGTGGTTGGGTTTTAGCAGAAAAATAACCTTTATCTTCTTCTCTGTGCATGACACTCTTTGAAGTTCTTCAACACTGTTTTTCTCATTTTTGGCTTCACATTGAGGTGGAAACTTCTTGTCAAGAGTTGTGGGAAGCCTTAGTAATCCGGAAGGACAAAGTTGATCCATTCATCACCTCTATTTATAGAGTTTTGTCTGACTGTATTGTTGTTAAAATGTATCTAATCAAACCTTGTATTAACTTGGTTGCTAAAGAAACAGCAGCCCATGCAGATAAGTCTTCATATAGTGATTCTTTGAGCATTCCTCTCCCAGATTGGATTGTTCCTTTTGTATTTCATGATATTCCTAATGAGTAATATATTCAATTTTGTAAAAAACAACTAACTAAACAATAGATGGTTATAGTACAAGATAAGCTTAAAACGCTATTGTTAATTGACTTCACTAAATAATACATTGTGAGCATGACTCATATCATTTCCCCTCAAGCGAAAATGAGAGAATCAAATATTGAGCTTGTGTGTAAAGGCCTCAAACCTTTGTTGTGCTAAGGTTTAGTTAAAAATATCAGCATTTTGCAAGCATGTGGAAATATACTTCATAATGAACGACTGTGCAATGATTTTATCCATTATAAAATGATCATCCAACTCGATATATTTGATTCGAGAATGAAAAATATGATTTGATGCCAACAATTTAGCATTGTTGTCGTCACACCAAAGAACTAGATAACCTGAAAGTTTGAAAGTCAATTCTTGAAACAAAGATTAAAGTTAAAAGAGTTTTGTAGCAAAACTTGATCCCTGTTATCTTTAATCTCTGTTTTATGAATTGACTTTCAAACACATGTCTGACACATTATATATATATACACACACACAATAATCAAGGGTTTGCGAAAGGCTTGCAGTATTGTTATTATTAGACTTAGTATTTTATTTCTTTAGAATTACTTTCCTAAGTCTTTCCAGATATTCCTTCTTGAATGTGATCCTTTATTGCATCAGGAGAATGCAATTGTAAAATTTTATGCTCTTTTCTAAGAGCATATATTTTTTAAATTACTTTTACATGATGTTGAGGCTTGAAGGAAGCAAGAGACCATATTGATTTGTAAAAATTTTTATTAGAGATTTTGGGTATATTCCATACCCTATGATCTACGTGATCATCTGCTAATTCAAAGTGTTCCTCATTTATTATGTCAGGTATTGAATTTATTGTGGACTATTACTACTAAAAGAATTACTTCTAACTAATCTACTCATGACTCAAATAACTAAATTATACTTATGATTAAAAATTCCGTATTGTATTTTGATTACTAATCTGTTGTGGTGACTTCTACAACCTCCTATTAGGGCCGCTCTTCTCCAACCTGCCTCTACAACCACCCTACCCTCTGTATTTATTCTTGCATCCTTATACACTCTCTCTAATTGCTTTAAATTATAACAACCATCCTACCCTCTGGATTTGTTCTTGCATCCTTGTACCCCTTCCCTAATTGCTTTAAATTATACTTGATTTCACATTTTTTGGTATCAGAGCTAAACCTAGTGGGGATAATTAATGTTTCTAATTCAATTTCTGCATAATTAAACTCTTCACCGCCTATTATGGCTGGTTATTGTTATTATTTATGCTCAATTTCTTACATGAATAATTATTTTTACATAATCTCACTCTCCGCCTAAATGACTGGTTATTCTTACAATTGATTATTTTTCTATATTATTTGTTTATCTAATCTGTGAATCTATTTTATTAGAGGTTGACGTATCAGCTTCTATTTGTTTAGCTTCAGGTATCTCAGTAATACCTCTTAGAGACATAATCCTGAGGGTAAAATGGTTTTAGAGACAGGTTGGAGAATTAATAGGAGGTTGTAGAAGCCATCACAACAGATTAGTAATCAAAATACAGTATGAAATTTTCAATCATAAGAATAATTTAGTTATTTTGAGCAATGAGTATATTATCAAGTAATTCTTCTAGTAGCATTGAGTCTACAATGTCTTCAATATCTGATATAATGGATGAAGAACATTTTGAATTAGTAAATGATCAAGTAGATCATAAATATTTTGAATACCTTACAGATGATCAAGAATATCATTCTGAATATTTTACAGATTATCAAGTAGATCATGAGGTATGGAATATACCCAAAATCTCCAATAAAAATATTAACTGTAAATCATCTTCTAGATCATCCATTAATAATGATCAAGATATTAGGATTCGAATAAAGCGAGAATTTAAAAATTAAAAGTTTAGAACCTAAAAGAATAAGTTCCCAAGAAATTCAGACAAAACTTAATAATAAACAATCTAATAAAATTAATTATCAATATTCTAATTCTCAAATTAGGGAGTATAGCCAGTCTAATACCCCTAGGAGATCCTTTTCTAAATAATCTATTAATAATCAAGATTTTAGGATTCAAAATTTAGAATAATAATTAAAAATTATAAAAAAATTGAATTCAGATACCCTGAATCAATAATATAAACCAGATTGGGAGGCTATAAACCAACTTAATAATGACTAAGCCAATGTAGATAGACGTAATAGGTTTAGAGAAAATTATAATATGGACCAAAGAAGAATCATACTAGCTGAATGGAAGACATTCGTGCAAAAATTTAGAGTTGATATGTTTTTCTTTGATTATATCGATGATATTTACGATAAAAATATCAAAGTAATTTTAAAATATAAATGGGTCAAGGAAGACTCTGGTGGGTGACTGCTAGTCATCCACCACCTGAAAAATCCTAATTAATCATAAAAAATTTTAACCTAAAAAAGAATTTATTGAACCATTCTAAATTCAATAAGAGAAAACTCTTGATGAAAAAAATACTTAAAAAATTAAAAATTTTGAGAAACAATATCTTAGAATCAGATAGACATAGGTTAAAATCTACCTATGAGCCATCTATAATCTATAAATCTTCAAAAAGTACTGAAGAACCATCCAAAGATTTAGAAATTAAATCATCTGTTAAGGTTATTGACCAAGACAGTAGTACTTCTAAACTAGATAATCATAGGTTATAATCTTCCTATGAATCTTCCACAATCAATGAACCTTCAAATATTAATAAAATTGAAGAAAAATTAAAAAATTTAGAAATTAATAAATTATTCTCTGTTAAAGATATTAACCATAAAAATTTTTTAGTCACTGCTTCTGCTTTCAAGATTGTATAGGAAGAAGAACCTAATAAAAATTTAGTTGAACAACTCAATTAAATCAAAGTCTAATTACAATAGGTAAATAATTAGAATAAATTGAGAATAAATTTGATGATCTTCATAAATCTGAATCTAGTGAAACTCTGAAAGAAAAATCTTTAATAAATCTTTTAGATAAAATCACTCTAAATATTGTTCCCCTTAATAAACAGATTGATGAAATGCTTCAAGAATCAAGAGCAATCAATCAAGATTCAGAAAGTCATAGGTCAGAGTCTACCTATGAGTAGTCCATAATAAGTGAATCTTCAAATATTGATAATATTGAAGAATCATTTAAAATTTTAGAATCATCTAAAATTAAATCTGAAAAGATTATTGATAATATACCTCAAGAATTAAAGGTAATTAATAATTTAGATTCAGAAAATCATAGGTCAGAATCCACCTATGAATCATACACGATAAGTGAATCTTCAAACATTAATAATATTAAAAAATCACTTAGAAATTAATAAATTATAAAGGAAATGGCCTAAAAAACCTATTGCTCCTGATATTCAAATTTCTGAAAATTCTTTAGTTAATCAATTTTCTGTTTGTAGAAAAATTATACGAATGGAATATGGATGGACTTCTTAAGCAGAAAGTTCTTAACAATTTACAGTACATGGAAATGGGAGCTAACAGCTACATTACCACGCATAGTTTGCCTCACAATGAGGTAATCAATCTTTTAGTCACATGAATCACATGAATACTTCTTTCCTGTGGATAAAATATCTCACAAAAGAATCCAAAAATATCATCTTTTCGGCAGTGAAAATTGATACTGAAGGAACCTTAATTATTGAAAAAGATCAGGAAACAATGCCTGATACTATTAATACAATTCTCTACACAATAATTGAACATTTCATTGAAACATCAAGTAATATTACTTCAAGTATCCATGATCAATTCACTAATCATAAGTGTCTAACCCTAAGTGATTTCCACTGGTATAAAAATATATTTTATCCAGAGTAATGACAAGAGATATTAGTAATCAACCCATTTGAAAAGAAAAAATCATTAATAAATTACTTAATTTATTCGCACACAAAATTAGAACAGACCTTAGTAATAACCTAAGTAATATAGACTATAATAGTCTCACCTACGATACAATAATACATAAGGAAGGTCTAGAAATGTGTATTGGCATAAAAATCAATGAACAAATTAAAAAAGAAACTGCAAAATATGAGTTAAATAATTTCTGTAAGCAATATGATTTATGAATTATTACTCATTCCCAGAAAAATAGGATAAATTCTCATTTAAGTCTTAGAAGGTCTCACAAGCGTAATAGGAGAAAATACCACAAAAATAAGCATAAAAATTTTAACCAATACTTTTCAAAGAGTAAAAATTTTGACAAACGTTTCTCTAAGAATAAAAAATATCCTTGAAGAAAATTCAATAAAAACTTTATAGATAAAAATAAATGTCTTAAATGTAACTAGAATAGTCATTTTTCTAACACATGTCACGTCAAAATAAATCAATCAATTAAAAATCTCTGATGAAGGTAAACAAGAATTATTTAGAATCAGAAAGTCAATAGAATACTATGAGAGTGATATTGAAGATGTTGGAGAATTTGTATACCCTGAATCTTTAGAGTCTAACTCTTCCAATACTGATAATAATTCTCCTAACATTTTAATGGGGTGTAGAGACAGTTGTTGTCTAAAATTAATGTCTTAAATAAAAATAAGGAACAAGAAAACCTCTTGTTAGACTTAATTAGTAAAATTGTGAATCCAAAATTAAAGCAAGAATTTCTGAAAAGACTTAAGAAAGTAATTCAAAAGAATGAAAATTTTAAATCTAATAATAATAATACTACAAACCTTTCGTAAACCCTTGAAAAATTCAATAAGGTTAAAGGAAAAGAAAAAAAAAGTTACCTTACTCGAACTTCAAAAAGAAATAAAAAATATTAAAATTGAAATAAAAGAATTAAAAGATTCTAACATGGGAAAAAATAAGAAAAATTATACCTTTTAAAAATAGAAAGCTTAATTAAATCTAATGTACTAGGAGAACTTAGTAACTTCCTAATAACTTATAATGAAATTAAAGAACATATTATCAACAATCAAGATGGTGATAACTTCATCCAAATTCTTAATCATATCAAAATAAAAAAATGGCACATAATGGTTAAAATAATTATTCAAGATTTTAATTTTACAACAATGGTTTTTGTTGATTCAGGAGCAGATTTAAATTGTATGCATGAATGACTAGTTCCTACCAAGTACTTCAAGAAGATGAGAGAATCTTTGTCTTCTGCCAATGGTACTCGAATGCATCTTAATTATGAAATCCCCAAAATTCATATTCTCCAAGATAATGTATGTTTTATAACATCATTTGTCTTAGTAAAGAATATGATGGAAAAAATAATTTTGCGTTTACCATTCATTTCTTTATCGTATCCTTTCACAACAGAGTATGATGGGATAATTATTTATCCAATGGATGAATCTGTTAAATTCAAATTTCTTTTTTTTTCTCACAATGAGAATTTGAAAATTTTTAAACAAAATTCTATTTTCAAATCCATAAATTTAGTCTCTTGTAAAGAAAAACGATTGTGTTTTTACAAGAAGGAATAAAATTGAGAAGAATTGAAGCATAACTTCAGAATCCTGATCTTCAAGATCAAATTAAAATCTGTGTACAAGGAATTAATTACAACCCCCTTAATAATATTTTGGAATGGATAAAATATCCAATACCAAACAAAAGGAACATAATCAACCGATTTAGTGATACTGTTGTATTCTCTGAGTTTGACAGAGAATCTGGATTTTGGTAAATCCAGAGCAATAAAATTAATAAATACAAAATTACATTTGGACGGTATAAATGAAAAATAATGTCATTTGATCTTAGAAATGTTCCAAATAAATTTTTCAATCAATTCACTGATTTCTTATTTGTTTGCATTCTTATTTAACAATATTGGTTGAATTTCTTGATTGTTTACATTAGTAATATTATTGTTTTCTTTAAATATGCTAAACAATACTGGAAACACTTTAAATTGTTTGCCAAAATAATAAAGCAAAATAGTTTAGTTATCTTTGTAAGAAAATAAAATTGTTTCGATCTAAGAATAAATTTACAGGACTCGAAATTTATTCTATTATTAAGGCAAGTAATCAAATCATACAATTTGCTTTGATTCAAAAATATCTTCTAAAAATTAACTACAAATCTGCAAAGCATGTTTTGAAGTTACTTCCAAACAAAGTTTTGTCAGGTAATAATCTATTTTTAACAATTTTGATTTCAATACTTAATACATTAGTAATTAAAGGCCTGGCTTCTTTTCTTGTAAACTTTTACAGGGAATCATTCCAAAATTCTACAATAGAGGAATTTAAAGGTTCTAGCCTTTTAGAATATGAAAAGGTAGAACCTAGAATACTCAATCAAAAAGCTCAATGGCAGGACAACCGCTTTTTGTTCAAAATCCTCATTCATTAATTCTGGTCATAATGGATTTAAATATCCAAAAAATGACTGGATTATTGGGTCAAAGCATGACTTCAATGCAGTATTAATCTCAGTTTCTACCGAGACGTTCTCTTAGAAACAAAATCCATAAAAATTAGCCCACTAAAAAACTCTGAGGAAAGAACAATTTACCATTCTTTCTCTATCCTCAAGATCATAATTATGGAGGATTGGAAAATCCATCCTTCAAATTTTAAAGTACTTTTGAATAAAAAAACAATACAATTATCTGACTATATTGATGCATGACCAGGATTTTCTTACATCAAAATAGTAATTTTTCTCACTTTTGGTTTTTAAATTTTGATAACAATTCCAAATTGAATTTCTAAATTGGTTCTTAAAATGGTGGTCCATTCATGGTCTTGCCAAAAAAAGTTTTTCAATTGATTTACAACAACGTTTCAATTTTCTTTTAAAGGTTTACAAGCCCCATCAATTGAGATTTCATTTCCCCCCAAATATTTTATTTGTTAATAAAATACAAAATACCTTAGATTTTAAAATGAAAATACTCGGTTGAAAATGGAATCCTCACCACAAGGTAATATGTTAAATGTTGGGATAAGTTCAATATCTAAAAAATAATTACGCGCATAAAATATGAATTTACAAGTGTTCATCCCATTATGAGACTAGCAAATCCTTTTATTCAAACTCCATTAAAAATTAAAGAGCTCACTCACTCAGATCCACAAATCAAACCATTCATTCCAAATCCATCCATATCTGGATCAATAACCAAATCCAATCCCTCTTCAAAGATAAAGCAAAGGCCACGAAGCCAAAATCCAAGTTGGAGAAAAAATTAGTTCAAAATATGCTTCTCTTTTTTGAAGATAATGACAAATCTGACTCTAAATCATCCAAATGTCAAGTTACTAATCATTTAGAAAGGTTACTCTTCATCAATTGAAAGACCCATTTGATAATATCAATACCAAAAATGATGAATAAATTCATATCAGTCAATGAATGAATCGAAGAATTCACCCTTGGCAAAATCCAATGTTTGAACAAAATCATAATCAAAGAATCAAGGTAAATTTGAAGATGTATTATGATGAGACCTCAGCACAATGCAACGGTCATAATGATCTTCAAAACAAACAACTATCTATAGCACTAGTCACAACGACTTTTGCAAACTGTAAATTATGATTTTTTCAAAATCAACAATCAAAGCACAAGAATCCAAAGAATCCAATGTGCAACAGTCACAATAACATTTCAACAACAGTAATCATGACAAAGCAATTATGAAGACACGAAGACCAAGATAACGATTATCAAGGAATCTTTAGATTTGTCTTCTTCTATAATAATTGTACTAGTTGTCAAATATTTAGGCAACTATTCATGTTTTTACTATTTTTAGTCAAAAGTAGACAAAAGCATATATGTAAAATATTTTTACTTTTGTAGAACAGAATAATTCAGGTAAGTGATGGTTTTCCGATGAACTCCACTTTCCTTGACTATAAATAGGTAGTCCTCTCCCATTTATTCCGCGGAACTCATTTTCAACACTTAAAAACTATTTGAGAACAAAGCTTTCTTCCTCCTTCTTCTGTAAATCTTTCTTCTTATTTTTTCCTTCAACATTAATTAGTGAGCGGGAACACTAATTAATCGTTGCCAATAATTTCACTGTTTGTGTAAGTTTTTAATCTTACACTTCGATTTACTATTTTCTTAAATTATTCTTGCATCCTTATACCCCCTCTATAATTGCTTTAAATTTTACATAATTCTGTATCTTTTGGTATCAGTTACAAACCTGGTGGGGATAATTACTATTTCTACTTCAATTTTCGCATAATTAAACTGTTCACCGCCTATTTTGACTGGTTATTGTTATCATTATTGCTCAATTACTTATATGAATAATTACTATGATACCAAAGATGAAGAATCAAGTATAATTTAAGAAATTAGAGAGGGAGTAAAATTCAAAAATTACACAAACAGTGAAATTATTGGCAATGATTAGTTAGTGCTCCCGCTCACTAATTAATGTTGACAGAAAAAAGAAGAAGAAAGATTTACAGAAGAGGGAGGAAGAAAGATTTGTTCTCAAAAATAAGTTATTCTTGCATCCTAATACCCCCTCTCTAATTACTTTAAATTATACTTGATTTCGCATCTTTTGGTATCAGAGCCAAACCTGGTGGGGATAATTACGATTTCTACTTCACTTTTTACATAATTAAACTGTTCACCGCATATTATGGTTGGTAATTACTTTTATTGTTACTTCATTACTTACATGAATAATTACTTATGTATAATCTCACTCTCTGCCCAAGTGGCTGGTTGTTCTTACAATTGATTATTTCTTTGTATTATTAGTTTATCTAATACGTGAATCTATTTTATCAGAGGCTGACGTATCACCTTCTATTTGGTTAGTTTCAAGTACCTCAGTAAAACCTCTTAGTGACATAAATCCCAAGAGTAGGGTGGTTGTACAGGAAGGTTGGAGAAGAGCAACCCAAATAGGAGGTTCTAAGCGTCACCACAATAGATTAGTAATCAAAATACGGCATGAAATTTTCAATCATAAGAATAATTTCGTTATTTGAGTTATGAGTAGATTATTTAGAAGTAATTCTTTTAGCGATATTTCTGAATTTTTTACTTTCAAATCTTTCCAAATCGATCCAAATGCAATTGAATATCAAATCTACAAGATGAAAACAAAAATAAACATAAATCAATCAATAAATCTAAAAGAACTAACAAAAATAAGGCTAAGATTATCTAAGTTATGAGTCTAAAATACACTAATCATATATAGTAATAATAGATCTACAATAACTTTAATACCTGACATAATAAATGAGGAACACTTTAAATTAGCAGATGATCAAGTAGATCATAGGGTATGGAATATACCCAAAATTCCTAATAAAAATATTTACAAACCAACATGGTTTGTTGCTTCCTTCAAGCCTCGGCATCATGTAAATATAATTGAAAAAATATATGGTCTTGGAGCAAATCTAAGATCAAATGACATTACTTTTCATTTATAATGATAAAATATAATCTTTTTTTTCTCAGTCTTATTTGCCAACATTCAGATTTTATGCTAAACTTAAAGGATACATCAACATTTCTAAGTTTGTTGATTAAATTCCTTCTATTTGATATTGAATATTTTATCCAATTCAAAACATCGTTAAGAGACTTGTGATCAATTACTAAACGAGGAACACCTCATTCAATGATTTTAGCTTGAATTTGGAAAGCATGCTCTTTAATTTTGTCTTGTAGAAAATATAATTATTTTCTCTTACAAGAAATTAAGTTTATGGACTTAAAAATAGAATATTGTTTCAAAGTCTTCAATTTCTCATTGTGAGAAAAAGAAAGAAATTTGAATTTTATAGGTCTATCCAAGGGGTAAGTAATTATCCCATCATACTCTGTGGTAAAAGGATACAACAGAGAAATAAATAGTAAATCTAAAATAATTTTATCTGTCATAATTTTTACTAAGAGAAACGATGTTTTAAAACATATATCGTCTTGGCAAATATGAACTTTTGGTATTTCATAATTGATATGATAAGAGTACCATTGGCAGAGGACAATGATTCTTTTATCTTCTCAAAGTACTTGGTTAAAACTAGTTCTTCCTGCATACAATTCAAATATGCTCCCGAATCAATAAGAATCATTGTCGTGAAATCAAAATCTTGAGTAATCATCTTACCATTATTTTCCACTTTTTGATTTTTATGTGATTAAGTATTTGGATGAAGTTATCATCTTCTTAACTGTTAATAATAGGTTTTTCAACCTTATTATCAGAAATTAATAATTTACTAGGTTTATTAAATTCTTGTTTATTAATTAAATTCTCTATTTTGAAAAGGTTTAATTCTTCTTTATTTCACTGTTTGAATTTTTTAAATCTTTTATTTGAGTTTTAATGTTCGTAATTTTTTTTTGAAGTTCCTGTAAGGTAACTTCTTTTTCCCTTCCTTGATCCTTATTGAATATTATTAGTCTTAGTATTTTCTTTCTTTAGAATGACTTTCCTAAGTCTTTCCAGATATTCCTATTTTAATTCTGGATTTTTAATTTTTCTAATTAAGTCTAACAATAAATTTTCTTGTTCTTCATTTTTATTTAAGACATTTATTTTTTAGAAACAACTATCCCTATACCCCATAGTGATGTTAAGAGAATCACTGTCAGAACTTAAAGTTTTATTCATAGGATTCAAGTGATTCAAAATCTCCTTAATTTTCACTATCACTTTCATAATAATCTATTGTTTCTAAGATTCTAAACAATTCTTGTTTATCTTCGTCAGAGATTTTTAATTGGTTAATTTTATTTTTAACTTGGCAAGTATTTGAAAAATGACCACTCTGGTCATATTTAAACATTTAAGAGTGCTTTTATTAGTAGATCTTTTATTAATTTTTTTGTTGGAATTATTATTTTTAGAGAAGCGTTTGTTAATATTTTTATTTTTTGAAAAGTACTGATCATAATTTTTATTTCTATTTTTGTGGTAATTCCTCCGATAGGGCTTCTGAGATCTTCTAGGTCTTAAGTGGGAAGGGGCAATAGAGTAGTTCATATTGTTCACAGAAATTGCATAATTCATATTTGACAGTTTTACTTTCTTTTTTAATTTGTTTATTGATTTTCATATCAACGCACATTTTTAAACATTCTTTTTGTATTATAGTAATTATTGTCCCATATGTTAGATTATCATAGTCTATATTACCTAGGTCATTACTAAGGATTGTTCTTATCTTGTGTGTAAACAAATTGGGTAATCCATTTAAAAATTCTTTTCAAAAGGGTTGATTACTATCATCCCTTAACATAACTTTGAATAAGAATATATTTTTATACCAATTGAAATCACTTAGGGTTGGACACATAAGATTAGTTAATTGATCATGAATACACGAAGTAATATTACTTGGTGTTCCAATGAAATGTTCAATTATTGTGTAAAGAAGTGTATTTATGGCATCATGCATTGTTTCCTGTGAATCCTGTGATTAAGAATTTGATTACCTCAGTATGAGGCAAATTGTTAGTGGTGTTGTTCCTGTTAGCTACCATTGTCATGTGTTGTAATTTATTGAGGACTTCCTCCTTAGAAAGTCCATCAATATTTCATTCGTATAATCTCTCTGCATATACAGAAAATTGATTAACGAAGGAAGATTCAGTAATTTGTATATCTGGTGCCATAGGCTTCTTATGCCATTTTCTTAATTTATTAATTTCTAAATTTTTTAATGTATATTCAATATTGATAATTTTTGAAGATTTATGGACTGTGGATGACTCATAGGAGGATTTTATCCTATGACTATCTGACTCAGAACTACTGTCTTGGTTAATAACCTCAACAAAAGAAGATGATTCTACAGATTTATTTTTCAATTCTTGAAGCATTTTATCAATCTGTTTATTAATAATGGGAACATCATTCAAAGTGGTTTTATCTAAATAATTTATTAAAGATTTTTCTTTTAGAGCTTCATTAGTTTTAGGTTCATGAAGATCATCAATCTTATTCTCAATTTTGTCTAATTGTTTACCTATTGTAATTAGGCTTTGGTTGGTGTAATTGAGTTGTTCAACTACCCTTTTTATTTGGTTCTTCTTCCTTTATAATCTTGAAATAAAAAACAGTGATTAAAGAATTTTTTCAGGAGGAGGATGACTGGGAGACACTACACTGGAGTCTTCCTTGACCCATTTATATTTTGAAATTACTTTGATGTTTTTCTCATAAATATCTTTAATATAATCAAGGAAAATATATCAACTCTGAATTCTTGCATGAATGTCTCTATTCAGCAAGTATGATTCTCCTTTGGTCCATATTGTATTTTTCTCTAAACTTATTACGTCTATCAAGATTGGTTGGATCATCATTGTGTTGGGTTATCCTTTCCCAATCTGGTTTAAATTCTTGACTCACGGTTCCTATATTCAGGACTAAGAGTTGATGATTAACAGGATGAAGGTTTCCTTAGAAATCATATTCAGTTGGTGCTTCAACTTCGTCAGATTGTTCAGACTTATTATCAAAGACTGACTGACTAATTTGTGTCTATCCCTTTAAGTCTTTAATTTTTAATTTTTTAATTTTTAATTCTTGTTCTAATTGTTGAATTCTAAGATCTTGATCATTATTAATGGATGATCCAAAAAAGGTATCCCTAAGGGTATTAGACTGGTAATACTCCCTAATTTATGGACTAGAACTAGAAGATGATTGAAAGTTAAATTGAACATTGCCATCCATGTACTGCTAGATGCAATATACATCTTCAATTAATTTTTGAATTGGAGTAGGTTGACTCTCATTAGTTAAAATCCCATTTGAAGGAAAAATAATATCAGACACCTAATTGTTTTAAGAACTCTAATATGGGCATTACTTTAGCTAGATTGGATCAATATGGTTTGATTCTTTGGACTCCTATTGATGGCTTGAAAATTTATATATGTTTTGGTAACTTTGTAATGAATTCTGAATATTAAAGCTAGAGGTTGGGTGCCTTCTAGACTTGGTAACCACTAATTTTAATATTTAAGTTAATGAATTTAAAATATAGGGATTTGCTATACTAACAGACAGATTAGGGAAACAATCAAAATGGATTGGACCATTACAGAGTGAGAATTCATTTAACCCTGAAATAAATCTTGCATCTCACAAGGCTAATAAGACAGAGGTATTTAGGCATCTTCTTGTAAGTGGCTTAACTCTAATCTGGACTAAACCAAAATGAAGGAAATTATATCCTTCTTGAATGTGATGCTTTATTGCATAAGGGGAAAGTAATTTGCCAGTTTCATGCTCTTTCCCAAGAGCATATACTTTTTCATTTATTTTTACATGATGCTAAAGCTTGAAGGGAGCAACAGATCATGTTGATTTGTAAATATTTTTATTAGAGATTTTGGGTACATTCCATACCCTATGATCTACTTGATCATCTCCTAATTCAATGTATTCCTCATTTATTATGTCAGGTATTAAAGTTATTGTAGATCTATTACTACTATATATGATTAGTGTATTTTAGACTCATAACTTAGATAATCTTAGCCTTATTTTTGTTAGTTCTTTTAGATTTATTGATTGATTTATGTTTATTTTTGTTTTCATCTTGTAGATTTGATATGCAATTGCATTTGGATTGATTTGGAAAGATTTGGAAGTAAAAAATTCAGAAATATCGCTAAAAGAATGGAACTGGGCAGGAGAATGCTGGCTTCCCAGCGTTAAAATGCTGCCAGTACAAAACGCCATCATCGCGGCGCTGGCTTCCCGGCGTTGCTACGCTGGCACGTGACAGATTGGCCAGCGTCGCAAAACTGACGTGATTTTAGATTCTTTTTTGCATTTTCTTTGCTCAAATATAATCCTTGATGAATCTTAGTGTATAAATAGAATATCTTAGAGTTTTAGAATAGTCTTTGGACGTTTTCTAAAGGTGGGAGGCAAAGGAGAAGGCTTTTGGAGAGAAGAACAAAAATATTGAACTCGAAAATGATTTTCAACTTCAATTTCATCCTCAAAACTAGTTTTTTTCCTCCTTTCTCTATGTGTATGATTTATTATTTCATTATGTTCTAATTTTTTATCTAGGGCTACGATGTAGCCAAACCATGATTGTTCATAAATATTGATGTTTAATTCAATCGATGTTTATTCAATATTATTGAGTGTTATAATCCGTTCTTAATGCTTGTTATTGTCTGGCCAACTATTCCATGATTTTAGATTTAATTCTGAGACTGAGAAGTGATGTTGAATTTTCTCTTTGTTTATAATACCATTAGAATTTCATAAGTTAGAGATAATTATGAATCTAGTGTAGCAACTATAATTTCTTGTGCTTAATGAGTTTTATTATATTGCATCTTTACAGAGATGTATGATTCATATTTTTGATTCATGATTATCGATGTTTGAGAAAGATTGATAATTATATTAGAAAAATTTGCTATCAATGTTCAAATAAACGTTAATTGATTGAGAATTGGAATTTAGAGCATGCTTGGTTTGGTGAAATCGAAAACCCTAAAGTTTTTAAATATTCAAATCTTATCTTTGTCAAATCTTTATCGTTATAGTTTAATTAAAAATCCCAACTTTTTTGACATTCTCAAGTAGAATTAAGGTTTAGTTAATTTCAATTATTAATTTCAATCAATCTTGTAGATGATACTCTATTTTATAAAAATTTATTACTTGACGACAATAGTATACCCTTGCACTATAGAAAATTCACAACAAGTTTTTGGCGCCGTTGCCGGGGATTGATTTTGTTTATTAATATTGAAGTTACAAATCTTGAAAATTTTACTTTGAGTCTTATTTGTTTTATTTACGGTTGTTTTTTTAGAATTTTTAGGCGTTCTTTGAGTTGTATGAGAAAATTTGGAAGCAAGAATTTGACTCCCCTTAATTTGGAAATTGAGTAAACTTATCGATGTAATAGAAAAGTAAGGAGAGGATCTTCTAAACGACCTCAAGAAACCATAGAAGACGTTCGAGAAAATCCTGAAATCGTGAACAACCAATATAATCAGGTAATTCGAGATTATGCGATGCCAGTTATCAATGAGGCTGCATCAGCCATTCAACGCCCTACTATTAATGCCAACAACTTCGAGATTAAGCTGGCTATCATTCACATGGTGCGAGAAAATCTATTCAGTGGCCTGCCCAATGATGATCCAAATGTTCACATAGCCACTTTTCTCAAAATTTTTGAGACATTCAAGCACAATAATGTCTCATCTGATGCAATTAGACTGTGATTATTCCCATTCTCACTTTGGGATAAGTCTAAGAGTTGGTTGAACTCTCTAGCAGTTGGATTAATCACAACCTGGAATGGTCTCTCTGAGAAATTTTTAGCAAAATTCTTTCCACCGCTAAAACAGCCAAAATGAGGAATGAGATCACCACCTTTACCCAACATGATATGAAGTCTATTTATGAAGCATGAAAGAGGTTTAAAGAGATGTTGAGAGGATGCCCACATTATGGACTACCTGGATGGCTGCAAGATCAAACTTTTTACAATAGTTTGAGGAATTCAACACGGACGCTAGTGGATGCATCAACAGGAAGTGCTTTGATGGGTAAAATACATAAGGGTGCTTATGCCTTGCTAGAAGAAATGGCAGCTAATGCCTATCAATGGCCAATTGGGCACAACATACCGAGAAAGATTAATGGAGTTAATGACGTCCATTCTCTTACAGCTCTTACTGCTCAAGTAGCTACACTATCCAAGCAATTGAGCTTTTTCACCGCCAATGATAATGCTATTAATGTTTCACGGGAAATTTGTAATTTGTGCAATGGACCTCATTCTAGCACTAAATGCCAAGCTGTAAATTCATTTGCTCATTCTCAATCAGAACATGTTAATTTTGTTGAGAACTGAGGTGGAATAATCTATTCTTCAACACCTACAACCAAGGATGGAGAAATCGCCCAAATTTCTCATGGAAGAATAGTCAAAATGTGATTAATCCATCGGTTGCAACTCAGCCTTAGTTTCAGTCTCAGCAACCTAAAATTTCTCTGGAAGATGTTATTGCCCAGCTAACAGTTAATACTACTCAATCTATGGCAAGAACATATGCTACACTTCAGAGGTAAGAAATAAGTATTTAGAGGCAAGAAACTAGTATGCAGAGTCAAGATGCGTCAATCAAGAATTTGGAGCTTCAAATGGGTCAACTTTCAGAAATACTCACACAAACACCACAAGGTTCTCCACCGAGTAACACCGAGAGGAATCCAAAAGAATAAGTAAATTCCATTATTCTTCACAGTGGCAAGGAGTTAGCAGAACCTCAGAAAGTCACTGTTGAAAATTCTCAGCCAATTGAAGCAGAAGTTGAGACAATGGATGACGATCTTGCCAAGAGCTCAAAAAAGAAGAAAGGCAAGCCTAAGTCAAAGCTCATTCCTGATAATCCTCTACCATATGTTCCACCTATTCCATACCCTCAGCGGTTTCAAAAACAAAAATTGAACAAGCAGTTTTCTAAGTTCCTTGATATGTTTAGGAAACTACATATAAACATCCATTTTGTTGATGCTTTGGAACAAATGCCGAGATATGTCAAATTCATGAAGGATATTCTCTCAAACAAGAGAAAACTAGAGGAGTATGAGATAGTTGCACTTACTGAGGAGTGTAGTGCTATCTTGCAGAATAACTTGCCTCCAAAGTTAAAGGATCCAAGGAGTTTTACTATTTCTTGCACCATTGAGAATTCATATTTTGAAAAAGTTTTATGTGATCTTGGGCCTGGTATCAATTCGATCCTATATTCAGTTTACAAGACGCTAGGTCGTGGGAAAGCTAAGCCCATGATGGTATCTTTATAGTTAGCTGACCGATCTATCAGATATCCATTGGGGATTATTGAGGATGTTTCGGTAAAAGTGGATAAATTTATCTTCCCAACTGATTTTATTGTTCTTGACATAGAGGAAAACCAATAAATTCTAATTATTCTTGGTAGACCATTTTTAACTACGGGAAGAACACTGATTGATGTGCAAAAAGGGGAATTTATTCTGAAAGTGCAAGATGATCAGGTAATTTTTAATGTCTTCAAAACAATCAAACAACCAAATGATATGAATAGTTGTTTGTGAGTGGATAGTGCAGAATTTGGAGAAGATAAACCTAGACACCTACCATTTATTGAAAAACCATCAGTGTTAGATCTCCACTTTCGGTACAACTTTATGGGAGAAGCATCCACTCTGCCTGTCATTATCTCTGCTTCGTTAAATGGTCAGCAAGAATACAAGCTGCTGAGGGTTTTGAGAGAGCAACAAATGGTCTTAGGCTGGTCAATTTCTGATACAAATGGAATTCTTAAGTCAGTGAACAATGGGTGAAGCCTAGATGATTATTGTGTCTAGCTGAAGACATTAAAACAAACGCTACTGGGAGGCAACCCAATTATATTTCTGTTATTTCATTTTTTTTAGTTTTTATTTTATTTTATTTTGCTTATTTTTGTTTTTCTTCAAGTTTTTATATATATAAAAAAATTATGGATGAATTTGGCTCATGCACCACTTTCCTCTCAGTTGGAGACAACAAGAACAATGCAGAGACTGACGACAAGAACAATGCAGAGACTGACGAGGATGATAGCTCATCATTATTCAGGGAAGTCCTCTCTACTTACTCCATTTTACATATATATATATATATTTCATTGAGGACAATGAAAGTTGTTTAAGTTTGGGGTGGTGGCTTTAATTTAAAAAAACAATTTGGTGTTTTGTTGTTGACAACAATAACACTAATGATAAGATTGGTTTTGAATTATTGATAGCTTTGAAAAAATGATGAATTTGTGTATCGTTGTGTGTTTGAACCAAGTATTAATTTGCATTACACTAGAGAATCCCGGCATATTGGCACCTAGTCTTGAGCGTTTGATTATCTTTTTGCTTAGAGAAGGTTTATGTGACTTAAGAAATAATTATGATCTAATAAGAACTCTAGGACCAATTCAATTGTTGTTCGAGACAAAATTCTAGGCTACACTTCACTTAGGACATGATTTAGGCCATCTTTAGACCATTTGAGCTTTCCAAGCCAACTTGTGCATAATTGTTTTCCTAGTCATTCATGTTAACTTACATAGCCATTTCTTATCACCCATGACAACTTTCCAACTTCATAAAAAGTTTCTCCTCTTTAACACTTTTTACTCATAGTATTTAAATGTTCTAGGAATATGCTTGGAGCTATGACAATTTGGATGAATGGGAGAAGTTTTGATTTATAAAAAAAATTGTGAATAAGTTTCATTTCATCGCCTCTTGGACTTGAGTGACTAAGCTCAAAGGGATGTCTTAATACCTAATACCCTAAGACCAACTAGTTTGGGAGCTATTAGCTGAAAACTCGTTAAGAAAAAGAGAAGTTTAAAATGAAATCAAATTCAAAAAAAGAAAGAAAAGAAAAGAATGGTTGAGCATTGTTGAATATTTCAAGACGTGGAATGACAAGTTTGTGGGTGTTGCAAGAAGAGTTCAATTAAGCTTGTTGATTCCTAGAATGCATATTTGATTATGGGTAAAGATTGAGCCAAAATAATATCTTTTATCCTACCCTAAGCCCTAGCCATACATTACAAGCCTATGAAAGTCCTAATGATCCTAAGTGATGTGGTTTGCCTACATTAGTGGAGAATGGCATGAAAAATTAGTTATGGAGTTCTAATCTATTTATAGATTCTTATATTCGCTTTTACAAGACTTAATTGCATAAAATCATCGAGGTTTAAGAGATTGGACGACTTAAGGTAATACACACACATACTCGGAACTTTTCAAGTTGTAATGTAAGTTGATAATTGTGTTAAAACTTTACATGATCATAATTCAGAAGTTTTTCTTGAATTATCGCTATATTGAAATCTTTAAGGCAAGTTTAGTTAGTAAAAAATAATACGTCACTCTTTCTTTAGCTTTTCAGAATTAATGTTTATTATTTTTCTTGTTGTTTTTGTTTTGCTCGAGGACTAGCAAAAAGTTAAGTTTTGGGGTATTTGATGAGTGTATTTTACACTCATAATTTAGATAATCTTAACCTTATTTTTGTTAGTTCTTTTAGATTTATTGATTGATTTTTGTTTATTTTTGTTTCTATCTTATAGGTTTGATATTCAATTGCATTTGGATTGATTTGGAAAGATTTGAAAGTCAAAAATTCAGAAATATCGCTAAAAGAATGGAACTCGGCAAAAGGATTTTGAATGGGCAACCTAGTCCTACAAAAAATGAAGGACTCGGGAAAAGGAACCCTCAAGCACAACTGAAAAGGGCTTCACCTGGTAATGGAGATAGTGCGCCTGACACATATCGACTACATGACATGGATGGGCGAGACTTAATGCACCATTAGAATATAAAGCACCTGAAGATCTACTATCAATAACAAAATATAAAAAAGCGGAGGGTTGAGTCTCGAAAAGATATCAAATATAAAGGATATTTTCTCTACATAGTGGACAAAAAAAAGTGATGACTGGCGTGGTGCTTTAGCCCGCCAGTCAGGATTAAAAAGTGATGACTAGTGCGGTGCCCTAGCTTACCAGTCGAGATTAAAAAGTAATGATTGGCATGGTGCCCTAGCCTGTCAGTCGATATCAAAAAGTCATGTCTATCGAGCACCACAGCTCGTCAGACGGGAAATAAGCTCTAGTCATAATACAAATGCTTAGCTCGACTTCAAAAATAAAAAAGTAATGACTGACGTGGTGCTCTAACCCGTCTGTCAAGATTTAAAAATGATGAATGGTTTGGTGTCCTAGCCCGCCAGTCGAGATAGAAAAGGGATGTCTTTCGAGCACCTCAGCTCGTCAGGCGCCAAAGGAGCTCTAGTTAGAGCAGAAATGTCTGGTTAGACTCTAAAAAAAAAGCGATGACTGGTGAGATGTTCTAACCCGCCAGCCTGGATTAAAATGCCATAGCTGGCGTTGTGCCCTAGGCCTGCCAATCGGGATAAAAAAGTTATATCTACCGAGCACCTCAACTTGTCAGAAGGGAAATGAGCTCTAGTCAGAGTAGAGATGTCTGACTAGACTCTAAAAATTAAAAAAGTGATGACAGGCGCGGTTCCTTAGCCCGTTAGTTGGGATCAAAAAGTGAGGATTGGCTGGGTGCCCTAGCCCACTAGTCGAGATAAAAAAGTGATGTCTGCCAAGCTATCCCAGCTTTTTAGATGAGAAATGAGCTCTAGTCAGAGTAGAGATGCCTGGCTAGACACCAAAAATAAAAAAGTGATGACTGGCGTGGTGTTCAAGCCTGCCATTCATGATTAAAAAGATATGTCTGGAAAAGCGTTCAAGCTTGCCATACGGTAAAGAAGCCATAGTCAAAGAAGAGATGCATGGCTCGATTCTGAATTGGAAAAGGATGTCCGGTTAAGCACTCTAGCTCGCCTGACAGGAATCAGCTTCAGAACCTAGGTAAATGCCGAGCATGGGTTTGAAATAGATCTACTCGAACAGACCCCCTGCATTAGGCAACACAACTTCTTTAAGATACAACAAGGTTATGCGACCTAACCTTCTTCAAAGGGAGAAACCCGCCAAGGAAAGGAAATGATAAAGGTAACTTCACTACTAAGGACAATAGAAATTATTGCTTAAAATATTCATAAAGTAGCGACGAAGAAAGGTTAAACCTCCATCTGGGACAAGTTAAAGCTCTGAAACAATGAAGCTCGGGAGCCTAACGCTCAACCAAAAGCTCGAGGCTGATAGTTTATAACAGAAGCAAGAAAGAAGACGGGACCATAGTAGAAATAATGTCCACATTAAAAAAAGAAAGATTACAAGCAAAAGGAGAGGAAAAGCTACGAAAAAGATAAAGCTCTAAGAGTGCTGGTAGAAGTTCTAAGCAGGCTTTGATGCAGAGGGCTAGGTCTCATCGGTTTGACCCAAAGGTAAAGGGGACCCCCCTGCAATGGGACCATCCTGGGCTACTTCCAACACAAGAGGATCAGGGGAAGCAGGAAAAGGTTGGGAATCCTTCACACAAATCGAACTAGGACTTTTAGGACAGAGCGAGAGTTTCAGAGGACAGCTGAGGAAGCTCAAGTTCAGCTTGGGATTAGCATCGAGAATCTCAACAGCTGTCGTAACCCCAACCGCCACAAACATTGTGGATCTACAACGGCCAAAATACGCCAGCATTGTGCCATTATAGGCAAGAAACTATAAACGTTAATGAAAAGATAAGGAAATGACTACATACATAAAAGGTACATGAAGAGATGATACTTACGTCCAATGTGTAATCCCCAAAATCATCAGCAAGCTCTACCCTTGGCAGCTCGAGAAGGGTAGCTCCCTTTTCATTCAAGGTTTGCTTGCACAGACCTCCATTCTAGCAACCTCTTCTCCTCTCCCCGGGCTCGGTCCTGAGGACTAAGGTCCCCCATCCACCCCCCCCCTGGCGCAACCGTGGTCATCAGAGCCTTATGTTTCTGACAATGAAAGCTTAGTAGGTCAGAACCCGGAGAAGTAGCCATGAGGAGCTGAGATAGAGGACCCTGGACTCCAAGGTTAGTTGCCTCGGACCGAGCCTGAATTGACTGAAGGGATTGAAAGGATGTATGAGGAGCAACTTGATCAAAGTCACCCTGCGACGTGCTTGGATCGAAGGATCACTGAAGCTTTTTGGGAAGGCTCATGACGCTCTTCAGAGTATAAGCAGGACGTACATAGGAAGGTAGGAAAAGCGAAGACGGTGATGACACCCTCGAGGTCCCCTGATGATGGGTAGAGGGAAGAGGTGTAGAAATGACCATCCTTTCCTTTGACCTCGCTAGTTTTATATAACAAACGACCCTCATCTCTACACTTGAACACACTCGAGCTTTGCCCGTGGTTTGCTCAAAGAAACTACATCTACAAGAAAGATAAACAACAATTAGCCCATGCACGAAAAAGGGAAGAATGAGAGACACACACATGATATATGAATGATGTCACATACGTTTTAAAGAATGGGCTTTCGATCTATGAGGGCAAAGTCTCTCCGAGCTTAAACCTACCAAACAAGCTTCGTCGGGAACCTTAACCGTGAAATTTGTGCCTTACATTTCTTACAATGAAAGCTCAGTCGGTCAGAACCCAGAGAAGTAGCCATGAGGAGCTGAGATAAAGGCCCCTCGACGCTAGGGTTAGTCACCTCGGGCCGGGCCTAAACTGACTGAAGGGATTCAAAGGACGCATGAAAAGTCACCAGATCAAAGTCACCCTGCGACGGGCTTGGATCAAGGGATCACCGAAGATTTTTGTGAAGGCTCATGATGCTCTTCGGAGCATAAGCAGGTACATACAAAGGTAGGAGAAGCGAAGACGGTGATGGCACCCCCAAGGTCCCCTGCTGATGGGTAGAGGGAAGAGGTGTAGGAGGACCATCCTTTCCTTTGACCTTGCTAGTTTTATATAACGAACGACCCTCATCTCTACACCTGAACACCCTCGAGCTTTGCTCGTGGTTTGCTCAAAGAAACTACAACTGCAAGAAACATAAACAACAATCAGCCCATGCGCGAAAAATGGAAGAATGAGAGACACGCAACAAGATATACGAATGACGTCACATACGTTTTGAAGAATGGGCTTTCGATCTATGAGGGCCAACTCTCTCTAAGCTTAAGCCTACTAAACAGGCTTCGTCGAGAACCTTAGCCATGAAATCCGTGGGAAGATCCAGGTACAGTCCAACCTCGAGCAAGGATGCGAGAGAAGTAAGGAAACCGAAATGATATTGGTCTGTGGGGATTCCGGCTAAATTACAGATTCGGGCCGCGAAGACGGCAAAGAACACCTTCGATTTCTACCTCCCCACTAGACACAAAAGAGAATCAATTAATTTCAGAATTGAGGGAAAATACATTTTCTTCCTTTTAGTCATAATCTCGTATGCAGCCTAAAAAATTTTAGGTATCGAGACTATGATCTCCAAATCCCTATGAGAAGACTCCCAAGATCCAGAGACAACAAACCAATAATATTTTCACTCGTTACACCAGGTGGGAACACTGTCCATAAGTCCCCTCACCCTTAGTCCTACCACTGATATAGTACCAGCCTGGAGGCTGAGAGGGACTCTCCTCACCCAGTTTCTTGGGGAGGGTTTTCAGTTGGAATAAAAAGTCAAATTCCTCTAACGAGAAGTCCCCACTACCATGTAGCTTCCACAAAATCGAGTATCCTACCAGGACCATCCATGATTTGGGCTGGAGTTGGGTCAGGGTTATCTCTATAGAAGAGAACCACCTCCTAAAGAAGGGGTACATGGAAAGACGCAGCCCATCTTCCAGAGCCGCCAAGTACAAGTCGATCCCTCCATGTCAATGGGCACTAACTCTTTCATCATCCTTTGGCAGTCGTAGGTGAACGCAGTCTGGGAGTGATTCTTCTAAAATCCCTAAAAATCCTAACTACATTGAATTCATCATCTCTCCCTTACAATTGGTGGTGGCTAGACTCTATGGAGCAACACGACAGTGGTTGAGCTTCTGTGGAAGTGACACTACGACAGAGCATGGACAGGAATAACAGCCTGCGATGGAGCTAGAAGACATGGGGGTGACTTATAATGGAGGCTAGATAGAGTTCACGGACTATGGTAACAATGCTCGATGGTGGTGACTCGCAGAATGTGGTGTGAGAGGTTGTTAATTGTGGTTCATGATGGTGGCTACAATGGATATGAGAAGAAAGATTTGTTGGCCTTGGTTTCATTCGAAGAAGGACTTAAGAGAAAGACAACGATGAGGTGTTTATTGCATTTAGGAGTTTAGGCTTTTGTTTTAGAGAGATTTAATAATAATATGATTCAATTCGTTCAATTCGAGCCGAATACATTTTCAAGGAAAAGAAAACCAAATCGAAAACTCGGTTATTGAATTTTACCAAACTGAACCACTAGAACTAAAGAAAATGATTGAGCCAAGTCAGTTCGATTACCTACACATCTCTATTCATTTCATAGATATGTCTTGAAGAATGTGAGGGTAACTAGAGATGTGAAGAAATTAAAAGAATTTTAAGCTAAAAGCTAGATTAGTTTAGCTTTTAGTTTGAATAAGCTGCTAACTTATATCAATAATTTGTGTCAAACGTACTCTTAAAATAAACCTTTTACTTATTTAAGCTATAAGTCATAAGTTGCAATTTATAAGCCAAGCTAAACATGGCCTCAATTATGAGCACTTAGAAGCTAGTCTCCTTACTATTTCAATGATGCAACAAAATGTTGCGTACATCGAATATTAAGGATTAAGCATTGTGTTTAATGATATATGTTGATACCAAAAATCTCAACAGTAAAGTTTCATGCAATCTCCCCTCGGAATGGAGGTCTTCATGACTTCAACATCTGTTAAACACAAATAAAGAACCCGAATGTGAGGAGAATTGAAAGGAGGTTGCCTCACCTAAGGACCCTCGGTGACTAAGTGATTATCCTGGATTTATTTTGACATAGTTTCCTTAGGGGAGAAAATGACATACTTTTCTTTCTCATAAATATGGGCATTTTTAACTGAGGCATCGCAGGAGAAGGCGTGTCGAAGAAGCCTTAGAAGCATTCTAGGAAGCTTCTTGGAACACGATGTCTACCTTGATTGGACATGAGGGAGGTGACCTTTGACATAAAGTGACTAGCGTTAAATGTTGATGTGCTTTCGAGGTCACATATCAAGGACTGATCTAACACTTAGTCACAACTATTAGACTCATTGTGTCTAAACCTATGAGAATGTGTCACCTAGGATGTTACTTTCGACGAGTAATAATGTCCGTCATTGATAGTCGTTTGAGCTCCTTTCAGGGGGCTTCTTTTGTCGTACTTCATGTGCTCAAGTCTTTGCGACCCTAACTCTCTCGAGATTGACCAGGTGAGGTTGGTTCCTCTCCTTTGAAACTTTCCATTGTCCCGAACTTCTTTGGTGCGGCGTGTCATCACGTCATTGATGGTAAGTGAAACATCCATAACGGTTGCCCCCAGTCGAGGACTTGGGAAGCCTTATTCTCCCAGGTCTAGAGACTTCTTCATCTATGTACCTTATCTAAGCTAACCTCATGCGGTGTGGGGCCATTGGATATGTTTGTCCCGAGTAATCTATACTTGTATTTGAAATTGATTCGGTTGGGAGGCCTGTATCGAATGAAATTAATTGACTAACCATTTTTCTTCGTGACTCATCTGCGTGCATAGTTCTACGATTTAAGGTGACTAACCTCCTGGGATTGGGGCGTTAATGGAACGTGGTTGCACGTAAAGATGGGTGAGGGTCACTAACCACGAAGCCTGACTCCTCGATGTGTCGCTTCATTCCTATAGTCATTTAAGTGACATTTGGTCTTCCAAAACTTTTTCTTATTGGTCTCTAAAGCGGTCGTTCATTAGGTGTAGAATTATCTCGACAGTTGTAATCACAGACCTTTTTAATACCCATTAAATGAGCAGTTTGCTTCTTCAAGGCCAAAAAATAAGCGATTTTCCTTCTCATTTTCTTCATCCTGAAAGAGTCAGAACTTTTACCTCTAGTTTTTCTTTCCTCCTTGGGAGAATAATAATCCTTCCTCTTCTGGGGCTTCTTCTATTTTGGAGGCTTCCTCTAAAATATTTGTAGTGATTTTCTGGCCGTTGATAAGTCTGTTTAGTGAACATTTTGCCTACGTTGGTTACCGGCTTATAGTCGCAAAGCCCCTCTGTTGTGAAACCTTATCCTTAGAAAAAGTTTGCAACTTGGTCAGAGATATTGACCCTTGATCCATAAAGAAGCACATTTATCAGCTGGAACCCACTCCCTTCTTTTACCACCCATGTCCTTTCGGGCCCCCAATTGCTTATTATAGCGTGCCTCATGAGTGGGTAAAATGGCCTTTCCATTCACATCCTACAGGATTGTCTCGAACTCATGCATGGTGGCTTCCTTCCTTTCCCACCTTAAGTGGGAGAAATTGAAGCCATTTTCATCTTCAACTTAGAAATTAAGTCATGCCCGTGGATTGAATCCACTTTTAGCCTGACTTGGTGTGGGCTTCAGACCAAGTTATCGTGATCTTCGACCGGCAAGTGACCGAAGCCCTCAAGACTTCAAAAGAGTTAAAGAAAACTGTAAAAATCCTACGACCACCAGCCCATACGTGGGGGGGGGGGGTCTCTTACTTTCAATATAGCCTAAGGAGGGGGTTCGCCCTCTATATAAGGAGGAGATCCTTTTTAATTTTTTATTTGCTTGTATTTCTAATCATTTCTCCTTGAGAATGAATTTTCTTAACAATTGACTCCTTCTTTCGACTCTGCTCTTGTTTATTTCCTTTGTCATATCCTTTCATAGTCGCACGAACTGTGCTTTAAGTAATAAACGTTCCTCGAGTAGATGAAGTTTTACTTACTTCCATCGAGCTTCGATTAAGGTCTGGACGAGACCTTAATCTTCCTTTGTTCCTGATTCTTTTTTGCTTCGAGTTATGACTATTCTTACTAATTCCTGCTGACCCGAACTGCATGTTTGTTCTGACCCCGAGCTTGAGTGGGCCCCCAAACAAACTTGGTTCTTCCCAGCGAGCTGCCCTCTTTGAAAGAGGTTGGGTCGTAAAGACTTGTCGTGCTCTTTATGAAGTTTTCAAGTTTGCTCCCATTCTGGAGGTCTGGTCGGGGGGACCTGCCTCCAATTGGGAGTACCTTTTGACGTTTTGTCAAATATCTTTTATCTTGGCTGAGCCTTTTCCTAGTCTGATGAGTTAGACGGCAAGTTGAACTCTTTTCCTTTGGTACTCGGCGAGAGAACATTTCCTTTGGCACCTAACCAGGCATTTATGCTCTGGATAAATCCTTGTTTTGTCTGGCGAGCTACAACGCTCAACGTTCATTTCTTACCTTTAACGTCTAGCCACATGTGTCTGCTCTGGTTATGAGATTTTCTCAATCATGTCTAGCGAGCTAGAGTGCTCTGCCAGACATCTCTTACCTTATCGAGCTAGGCAATCCTCTCATGGCTGAAAAGTTAGAGTGCTCGACAAACATCACTTTCCTTATCCAACCACTCAATCCTGCTCTAGTTAGATCCTTATTCCCGTCTGGCGAGTTAGAGTGCTCGAAAAACATAATGTTTTACCTTTGATGTCTACCAGACATTCCTACTCTAGCTAGACCCTTAATCCCGTCTGATGAGCTAGGGTGTTCGGTATACATCACTTTTTAATCTTTGATGTCTAGCCAGATGTTCCTACTCCAACTAGACCCTTAATCCCATCTGACGAGCTAGTGTGCTCACCAGACATCACTTTTTACCTTTAATGTCAAGTTAGGTGTTCCTGCTCTAGCTAGACCCTTAATCTTGTCTGGCGAGCTAAGGTGCTCAGCATACATTTCTTTTTACCTTTTATGTCTTGCCAGGCGTTTCTCCTCTAGCTTGACCCTTCATCCTGTTTGGCGAGCTAGGGTGCTCGATAGACATTGCTTTTTTACCTTTGATTTCTTATCAGACATTCTCGCTCTAACTAGATCATTAATCCTGTCTGGTGAGCTAGAGTGCTCAACAAACAACACTTTTTAATCCTAACTAGTTAGCTAGATTACCACATCAGTCATCCCTTTATAATCCTTATTGATGAGCTAGATTGCTACATCAATCATCACTTTTCTTAATCCCGACTGGTGGGCTAGATTGCCGCACCATTCATCACTTTTAATCTTGATTGGTGAGTTAGATTGGCATACCAGTCATCATTTTTCAATCCCGACGGGTGAGCTAAATTACCACCAGTCATCACTTTTTAATCCTGACTGGTGAGTTAGATTGCCATATCAGTCATCATTTTTTAAATCTCGATTGGTGAGTTAGATTGTCATACTAGTCATCACTTTTTAACCCCGACTGGTGAGTTAGATTGTCACATCAATCATCACTTTTTAATCCTGACTGGTGAGCTAGATTGACAAAAGAATTCTCTTCGAATTGGTACCTAAACCCTAGTTAGTTCCTGCCACCTATGCTGCTTCCCCTGCTGATAGGTGATCAACGGAGACTAGTGCTTTTGCTGTTGTCTCTACCACAGCAGCCTCTGCTGGTTCGTTTGGATGCTCCAACGTCTGCTTCAACCGGCGTATACAAGATCAATTTAAATTGAAAAAGACTGAAAATGGAATGGAAATTACCGAAACCCCATGCCAACATTTCATTCAATGTTTGGCCATCCAGCGAATGCTCGTTCTGTTGTCATACAGAATCGGAAGCCCTTCTCTAATAAGGAAAGAAGAAAGAACGAACTGGATCGGAGAAAGAAAATAGAAATCGTCAAATTATGCACTAACTTGATGGAATGCATATATGAGGAACCATGACATTTCTGGGTTGTCACGGAAAAAGTTTAAAACTAGAATTCGCAAGGAATTCTATCCCATTGGCTTTGAGGAAGACTAGTAGATTCGATGGCAGTGCGCCAGGGAAAGGGCCAAGCTGTACAAGAAGACCCCCATTAAAATACTAAACAAAGGGTTCCACAAGCAAGCTATTATTCTGGGGATCTCCATTGAGGAGCATCAAACCCTAATGAAAGATCTCTCCCCATTAGCAAGAGGTAATCATTTTCAAGCCATAAACAAGAAGGGATCTCCTACTGAACGATGGGAAAGTGCGTTCTTCCAGTTGGCATTCATTAGTCCGGTTGGGTAGGAGCACCTGGTTGATCGCCCAACAAAAGAGTTGTTTAGCGAATGACTCAACCTATGCATCCGCTATTTACACACTCTACTTTGAGGTGTAAATCACTTAAACTACCCCTGTATTAATGAAAGAATCTAATTTAGGACTTTGACCTTGCGAGCACCCACTAAAAATAGGGAGGGCTAACTCTTATCTCCCCGATCTCCAAGACCGCAAAAAGATGGAATTTTCCGTCTTCTTAGCCGACGTAAGACCTTCATCCGGCAGCAAAAAGCTGTCCCTTGGAGCAGCTCAAACTTATTCCGGGTATGAAGAAGCGGGAGTGCACCACATGGAGGAGAACCCTACTCGCCTTTGTATGCCAAGTCACTAGACCGGCGAAACGGATTCTCCCGAGGTTGAGCTTTCAAAGCGGGATCGTTCCAATGCGCCCACGCCTTACTGCTTATTCAGGGGCGGGCGAAAGAACCTATAGAACCATTCGATATTCATAGCCTTTCAATCCTATTCGGATCTTGCAAGACTGGAATATGAAACGAAAGTCATCCTGAAATATGCTAGGAGCTTCTTCCCCACATATCCTAACTGGACATTTGACTATTTGGTCGAGCGGAAAGTCGATTCGTTGGGTGGAATAAGCAGAGAAAGGAAAGAACACTCACTTACTCTGACTGCTGATTTCATTCAAAAGCAAAGGAAGAAAGCTACTCGACCAAAGCAAACATCAAGTTTCAGCTAGCTTTAACTTGAAATTGCGAAAAGAAAGAACAACTATGTAAGTAAACCTTAGCTAGTCTGTAGGTCCGTTAAGGAAGTGAAACGAAGCCAAAGCTTGATTTTACTAAACAAGCGAGAAAAGCCCTATTAGTCAAGTTACTCGAGGTAGTTTACTTACTTAGTGCTTGCACTAAGGACGGATAATTATAATACCATCTAGAAGATCTGGTCGAATGGTAGAAGAAGATATGGGTTCGTTAGGAATCGATAGTCGTTGTCTGGACATACGAGTCACAGCCGGTCGGGAAGAGGAGAGATCAACGATGGAGCTACTAGCTACTAGTTGGAAAGGAAAGGACGAGACCACCTTTCGTACATTTCAACTGGTCCAGACATTCAAATAGCGAATGAAAGACTAGGAGATTGGATCTCGAAAGCACTTCCAGCAGGGTTGACGGCTGTGTGGCCCTCATTCAGCTGGAAGTAGGAAATCAATCCCAGCACGACCGATGACTTAGTATCCTTCTCCGCTTCGACTCAACCACCTAACCTCTTAGAAAGGATCCGATAGATAGCAGCTACCTAAGGCGCTTTTAAGCCCTTCACCAATCATGGTCTTTCATCTAGTACTATGTTCTCCAAGCTTGACTAATAGAATAGGCAGGCCTTTTAGAGAGCAGTAGAATGAAGGGTTATCCCTTCCTTGTTGTGATAGGGGGTGAGAGGAACTGCTCAGAAATGTCTTAGTTGGTTGAGGGGTGACCAATCCGGTCAGTAAAAAAAGATGATAAAAAAAAAAGGTGTGTCTGGTCTGGTGTAGCTAATGTTACTTTCTGGATCTATAGTTCTTCTTCTTTCTCTCTCTTGACCAATGCTCCGGCTTCCCTCACTCAAAAGATCAGCCATTGTGACACAGGTGTATCGAGGTAGACCGTAGATTGAACATAGAAAGAAGGGATCGTATTTGACAGATTTCGAGCAACCCCCAACCTTCTATAAGGCCACTCCTCTCTCTTCCGGCTCTAAGTGACCTGACCACTTTCATGCTTCGAATGAGAAGTTGCGCTTTCGATCTTGTTCTCAGCTCTGGGTCTGGTCCTTTAGGCGAGGCTCTTTACAGGGTGGTTCCGGTTCAGGAATTCGTGGTTGGCAAACTTTTGTTTATTTGGTTACAGTTCATGCCCACTCGTCATGAACCCCCGCCCGCCCCGACACTGAGTCGCAACTCTTCCTGTAGAAACCTTCTTCAACTGATTCAAGTGATTCAATCAGTAGGAAAGTCAGATGCCTCTCCTGCAGGCCGAAACATTTCCTTTGAATAGATGCGATTCTCCCCATAAAGAAAGAGTGAGCGCTCACTCTTTGGGGCCCACCCTGTTGCGAAAATCTCACCTTTTGGAAATCTCAAATAAAGGGAAGTGGGAGTATAGGTTTTTTTGAAGATCTCTCCCTTCTCCATTATTCTAATCATTGAATTAGGGAGGACACTCGCCCTACTTCTAAGGATAGATAGAAAAGGTGGGAGAGGGTTTCACTATTGCTTTTCTTTCCGAGTCTACTTGACTTCTTTTTTTTTTTCTTTATGCTGTTCTGTTTGGAAAGACCTGTAAGTGGTTTTGGCATATCTTATGCAATCGATTGATTCTATCAGGTCCATTCTTCGGTAGTGCATAGGCTCCGACTTCTTCCTCTAGCCGAGCCACTACTTGCCTGTGTGTAATTCATAGCAGTTTTTTATTATGGAGCTATTCTCTTTCTTGGATTTGATTATAGTAGAGAGCGGTAAGTTAGTGCTGTTCTAAGGAAGTGGTAGCTGTTCCAGTACACAAAGAAGGTGGGTTGGGGTTTAGGAGGTATTTTGAGCGCATGCTTGTTGCTTTAATAGAGAAAGGGCTTGGCATTTCACTCTTTGTTGTGGGGTTGTCACGGATTGGCCGGCCATACGGATAAGGAAGTCCAAGGCGTGTTTTCTTTGTGGAGGAGGCACATCACATTAGTAATTCCATTCCTTCCGGATAACCTAAAACGTCTAGGCCTACCTAAGAATAGAGAGGGTACTTTCTGATGGTTCTATTACGATGTATACGATGGGATATATAATAAGAAGAAAACTTGTTCTTCTCTTGAGCCTCTTTTTTTCATTGATCTTGCCACTTAGAACTGGTAGGTAGGTTTGTCTTTCTCTAGATCTCGCTGAGCTGAAGACAGAAGACATAGATAAAAAATCGTTTAGATCCGGACCGGGCTCTCGAAAGCTCATGTGCCGGAGGTGGGAAGATATGGGCTGGAAAAGCATGTTAATAATCACCGCAGGCCCTTATGCCCCGAATGCTCAACTTCGGCCCAGAAATGGAACTAACTGGAGGGTCGGTATGCGAAAAAAGGTCTCCCTTGTAACAGGAGTGAAGAATGACCCGACCCGGCCACAAGAAGACAGGAAGAGTGGTGGGGCAATGGTACCAGACGTTAAGGAGAGAGAAGTGAGTTGGTCTCGATGAGAGCCCAAGCGAGTCTCGTGTGTGATAGTCTGACCCGGATTAAGGATATAGTTCCCCTCCTGGTCTGGGTTAGGGTTCCAAACCTGCCCTATCCCTTAAAGCCCCAGAGCTCGAGGTCTACTTCTACCTAGATACATACAGCTTGCCTTACCACCATTTCAGAGCCAAGCCTCCTTTTCTGATAGAGGGGAGTGAGAAAGAGATTGATTTTCAGATCGCCTAATTCAATATCTCAAAAATAGGTGGAGTTCGCCCTCCCTATTGTATGAGGTGCGTTGCCATCGTCTCGTTTTCCTTTGCCAGGTTACGTGGCATGGATTCGTCGATTGACGAATCAGATCTTGGCTCGCTGTCCCGCAGACGAACCGGCTAGAAGTAGAAAGGGAAGGCAATAGAAAAAGGTCCCCCTTCCTCCCTCTCTTTGTCTTCTTCTCGCCGCTTTTCTCGTCCATCCTTGCCTGCGCCGTTTACAGATTCAGTTGCAGGTATCTAAGCATCTATTAGTTAAGGAGATTGGGGCGCGAAGCGCAAACCGCTCTTCGATCTCCCGGTGAGTTGGACGGGAACGAGACATAGGGGGTTATCTATGGAGCATTTGAATTGCCCCTTTCTGTTGGAATAGTTTAAAGTCTTCTTCTTAAGGGATTTTCTTTTTTCTTATCAACATAGAGTTGGAACTTAGCCGTGTAAGTTGTGAGTGGACTAGTATGAAGCTTTAGCTTCATTGCCGGCCAGAGCTCCTAGCCGACGACCGGCTACCCCTTTCGAGCTCAGCTGACCCCTTCTTGATTCCATTTTTTCCCTATTTGAGATAGATGAATCAATGGAACTTTGATCCCCGATTCCTGCTTGGTCAATTCCTGGAAGGCTCCTATTAATGTAATGATTGAACAATCAAAGTGCGTTTGCCGCGACTACGAGCTGCCAGTGCGCCTTTATTTGGGTCGCTACACTCGGGGTCGAGAACTGGTTCAAAAGTCGAAGGTGGTCGAAAAATCACGTTAGCTCATTTTCGAACGATGCTTTTCCCATTTTTGAACATCACTAAGATAGGCTTTTCCCTGAACCATTGACTGCCCCTTGTTCGGGAGGGAGAAGTTGATTCATTCAATGGAGCTTTATTTGTTTGATCTAGTAAGGGGGTGTTAGAAAGAAGCCACCGCCCAACGAAATAGCGGTTTACAATAGAGCGACCCGGGACATCGAGCGAAGAGCTCCAATGCGCGTATTCGGAGCTACGCGGATGCCGTAGTCGCAGAAGCCGGATCAACATCATGACAACGACATTCTGGAAACTGTTGGGCCAGCCACAATTGGTGTAATGTCTGGGTGCGTATGGCGGTACACTGAGAGCACCTTTCAAGTCAGCTGACAAAGAAAGAAAAAAGGTTGTGTCGTCTTTTTCCCGCTTTCACCTTCGATTGCGAAGGGATTTGAAGCGTGGTGGGAAGGCCTTCGCGATTCACATATCTTCCTGTCCAGCAAAGGAAGTGAAGGGGAGCGGACAGCAAGTTGGAGGACGCTGCAGAACCGCGTGATTGATCCATCTGCGCCATTCCCTACCCTAATTGAAGCAAGTTGGAAAGCCTTCAGAGCCTCAGTCCCTACCATTATATTGAATAAAATGAAAGCTGACTAGCAATCGCTCATTTTTCTTATTAGCATGGGATTGGATCTTAATAATGAAAGACAGAACATCTATTAGAAGGCAGGCAATCCCCGGGGAATTCCTATCGATTTCTGATGGATAACAATCCATCTTTCTCGCTTTCGCTCTTTTTCCCAATCAATCGCGAGGGTTCCGGGCATGAGAACGTAAGCGCCGGAATCGAACAAAAGGTCTGAACGTCTGAGGATGAAAGAAAAATGCTCCGCGGGGAACTCGTTTCATGTCGGCGTATTCATGCCGGTTAGACGTCGGCCATGAAATCCATCACTATACCGAGCAGATCAGGGGCATTCACATCTCGGTCAAACAGAACTATGCGCGATTCGTGAGAGAATCGCCTTCAGGAAGGTATGGCATTCAGGGTCCGAACCCGGGGAGAAATCTTTCTTCATAGATACAAGACATTCGTTGCTAATCTAAAAAAGATCTGATCCCGTGGGCGTTAGCGGACGTTTTTCATTCTTCACCCGGTCCTTAGTAGCGTTTCCAAAGTCAAAGTCAACCTAACCGGTGACCTTTGGAAACGCCCTAAAACAGGCCTATAGGTTCGCCTTTATAATAGAAGTATAGTATATATATATAATTAGCCAGATCGTCTGAAGCATGAACAGAATAACCTTTGTTCCGAAGGCCTAGCGAGTTCCTTTTTTTTTCAAAGGCGGTCCAAAGGACCGATGACTCGCTTGTTCAGTACTGCTAACTATTATAGGAGGATGCCGTCCCCTCGAGACTAGCAGTAGTTTCAGTTGTTGAATCTCGTGCAAGTTAGGTTGTGGTTGTATTGGCTGCAAGCGGAACGTAGGTGCTTTAGGTCTGTGTTGACCATGCACTCTCGCGTCATGTAATGTCGTATGTATGATAGAGGTGGTATGGTGATTGACCTCAATGCTAATGGTTATCCCCAAGGTTCAACGAATGAACAAAGCTATGATCATACCCGGATAGAGATGATGGTCTTTCTCTGATGTCTCCAAGCCGGCCATAATAGAATAGATAGGCGAAGCAGCCAATAGCTGTCTGTTCTCTCCTATCGATAGATAGTAGGTTGCTTCCAAGCTCAAACCATTTGAAACTTAATTGCTACTTTATTCTTGTTATTGATAGAGTGGTATTCTCCGCCCCTGTCAAATAAAGTATAGGGAGAGAACAGGAAGAGAGAAGGAAAAAGAGCAAAGGATTTACAAGTCTAATGGGAGAAGAATGGCTGACACGTTGACTGCCTTCGAGACTATAAAATCTAACCCAAGCGGTCTAACCCCCGGGGCGGACCCCAACCGAAAGGCGCTAGACGGACTAACGGCAAGCGAGATAAAGAAAGCAGCTGGCCCTATGTGTAAAACCTCACCGCGGGAGAGTCTTTCTCCAATGAGAATAAAGAATGTTTTTGGGCAAGACAAGAAAGGAACTCGCCCTTTGACACCAAGGGATAAGAGCTGATTGCTGGTGATGACTTGGTAAAGGGAATCTATGATAGAAGGTTCTCGAACTGGGTTCCGACCGTATAGAGCGCGGAGCCAACGAGTTCAGTCGAAGAGCGTAACGAGTCTAAGGGCGGGGTCAAGCTTGAAAGGAATGGACGGGCGTAGGCTTAAGTGAATGCAGACCACTTATAGATATGAGATCAATTACTTAAAAGACAGATGCCGAGAGAAACTGTTAGACTTCTATATTGCGTTGCGAAGAGAGATCGAAGACGAAGATTTTCTGACGCAGTGTGGGCACTGGATGGAAAAGACAGAGAAGAGAACAACCCACCGGAAGGGCATACCTCAGGAGCACCCATCTCCCCCGGCAAACATCTATTTGCACGAAGCCGACCTATGGATAGAAAGAAAAATCCAGGAAAGTTAAATGAAATATGAAAGAAAAGAGATGCTTTGGGAGTGTGAGATACGCGGACAGGGAGTACGCAGCAAAACAACCGTAGGGGCTTCAAGCAGTGATAGCTGAACTAACCAGATGGGCCGCCCAAAACCTGGAGCTGACATTTAAATCGAAAATGAACGTCGGATCCAGGCTATCCGAAAAATGCAGACTGAAGCGGAGGATCACAAAATGCAAGACAACAAGGGGCAAACCAAGCGCTTGTGCGAAAGAAGAAGCGAAAGAGAGATTTTCGAGCCTGCAAGCAGCAAGCAACAACGGCTTTTCAGCCGTTGCGCGCTAGCTTGTAGTTTAGGGGGGTGCCCCTTTCAAAAACGGATATATAATCTAAGGTCAGCTTTTTGGAACCCTAGTTTTGGAGTTTTCCCCAACCTATACCTTACTAAAAAAAAGGAGCTTACCTTTTTCAGCTGCATTGCACTGCCGCATAAACAATGGATCTGCTCGCTGGGCTGGATGAGAAACCTTCTATCTGGCCTCTGTACTAGTAGTGGAGTGCCTTACATCAGAAAAGGTAAATGGAGCAAGGCAAGGGAGAAAGAAGTTTTCCCCTCTTCTATGGTAACCCGCCACCGCATATGTAGAAAAAGAGGGAGCGGGGATGGAAGAACAACCGTTTTACTTTGGCACATGAGGTGGCGGGTTTGGCTAGGTAACATAATGGAAATGTATTGGACTGTAAATCCTGGAATGACGGTTCGACCCCGTCCTTGGCCTCGGGGAGTGGTGAGCAGCACGGAACTTTCATTAATCAAATGGTATAAGGGGGCTTTCCTTTGTTAGAAATCCACAGACAACATTCTGGAACTTCCAAACCAAAGAAATGCAACACAAGATGAGAAGGAGCTTTTTACGTTACGCTTCAATAGAATGAATTCGGTAAGGGTAGAATACGCCCCATGGTCGATCGAAGGTCCTGTGCCACTTGAACTCAAATCTATCTGACCTTCAATCCATCTTTGTTTGTCTAGCCAGCTCATAACAAAATGTTAGACTGGCTGACACAACCGAATTCATTTTGGTTGAGGAAAAGGAAACCCCAGCGACCAAGCACTTCCGCCCCCAAAAGCGGAGACCGAACAACCGCCAAGTTGTCGAGGACACGTCTGAAGAGGAGGCGGGCGCCCTCTAAGTTGACCACCCTACCCACTAATGGACTATGAGGGGGAAGGTGAACGGGAACCGACCGAATCACTGTAGCAAACCCTCCCTTTACTCAAGGGATAGTGCTTATCCTCTTTTAATCAACAAAATTAGAAATGAGGGAGAAAAAAAAGAAAGAGGTCTTTATTGAAGAGGCTTTGCACCGGAAATAGGACTAATGAAGATTCAGAAGAATGGGTCTGGGCTTTCGAAAAGATGAAGATGCAAAGGGTAAAGAGAAATTTGAACAACCAACCTGACATAAGGATTCTAGCTCGCCAACTTAGAGTAGATGGAGATTCTCGGACGGCACTCGACATCTATTAAACAACACCAAGAACAAAGCCATACCATGCCCTCGGGAGAAACTAGTGATGATTGCCATGAATGCAGCCTTCGAGGACGTGTACAAGAAGGTCTTTGCCGATTCCTATCAACATGGTGCACCTCTCAGTAGAGGGGCGTGAAAAGGCCATGGAGACTTTGACCGAATGAATAGGGATCAATTGATAGAAATTTGGATTGAGGAAGAGAATCCAAGATGAACGCTTTTTTCGTTCGCTATGTGCTGACTGGATGCGTACTCGCGTGATCGATGGACGGGGGAATTGCGTGAATGACGAGACCGACTTAACCTAAAGTAAAGGCTCTCCCCTCTCTTGATGGTGAATCTTGATTGACTGACACTAGGAACTGATTCGGAGAAAGAAGAAGCATGGCATGAGGGCGGACAAATTTTTGATAGCGAATTACTTGACTCGATCGATGGAGGGAGGGCCCCCCAACTCAAGCACGAGATCAATGTTGAGTCAACAATCATCGAGAGGGGCACCACCAAGCGAGATTGAGACCAGCACCTTGTATAGGGTTCCAAACCTGCGCTTCTTCAAATATCCCATAAAAAAAGGTAAGGGCTGACTAACAAGCGAGAAAGTTGACTTTGATAAAGAAGGGGGGCGCACTAGCTTACTAATAAGATAGGGATATGGCTTTTCAGCTTGGCCGGAATCGATTCTATGATTGAATAGCAGAAGTGCTACTTAGTAGTAGAAACTCAGAGAGATAGATAGAGAGGGGACTCTTTCATACCTGCTAACTTCGAGGATGAGAAGTAGGTCCCTGGTTTTTGGCAGGAGGAGTTCCAGCCTTTGTTGCCCCTCGGTAGAGTGAGTCTACTTAGCGAACTGGCAGGACGCAGAGATCGATTGATCAATATGAATCTCGAGAGTGGATGGTTGACCGCCGCCCCCTTGTCCTGGAGGCTCTCCGGCTGGGGATGGGCTTGCTATCGTAACCTTTTCTCCCGGTGTATGTGAAAAAGAGTGACGAACCTTTTTTGTTCGGTCATAAGTTGGTCCAAAGAATGAGAGTGGGCTTCCTTAAGTCCGTTGTTCCTCAGTAGCTTAGTGGTAGAGCGGTCGGCTGTTAACTGACTGGTCGTAGGTTCAAATCCTACTTGGGGAGAATTGAGAGTTCTCGCTTTTCTGACCTAGCGACCCCTGTCCTTCTCCTTAGTTTCTAAACTAGTAGAATTGTGGGACATCAAAAGTGGGAAGTTTCTTCTTGGTTTTTATTCCTCACTCTCGTATAGGTGAACTTGGTTCGTTCAATTCTTAGGGAGAAGAAGGATCCACTAGGAATGAATGGGATGGAGTAGTCTCTTCATTAGCCG
>QANY01000738.1:1543-11840 GCA_003255025.1 Datisca glomerata
ACTTTTGACACGGGTGGAACCACGGGCCCTGTAGGACATCAAATTGAAGCTTATTCACATACCTACAGGTGCTACAGTGTTTATCTGTGAGAGTGGAGTTTTGTGTCCAAAAAAGGACGGACAGTGCAGCTTTAGAACTGCTGTAACAGACGGATCGTAACACGCGCATGTCTACTTCAGTAGGGCATAACTTTTGACATGGGTGGACCCTCGGGCCCTGTAAGATATCAAATTGAAGCTTATTGAAAGACCTACAAGTGCTACTGGGTTTATCCATCAGAGCAGAGTTTGTGTCCTAAAAAACACGGATAGTGCAGCTTTAAAACTGCTGTCATAGACGGATCATAGCACGAGCGTCTCCACTTCCGTAAGGCATAACTTTTGACACGACTGGAACCACGGGCCCTGGAAGAAATCAAATTGAAGCTTATTAAAACACCTACAGGTGCAACAGGGTTTACCCATCGGATCCTAGGTTTGCCTCTAGAAAACATGGACTGTGCAGCTTTAGAATTGGTGTAACAGTAGGATCGTCGCACGCGCGTGTCCACTTCTGTAAGGCATATCTTTTGACACGGGTGGAGCCACGGGCCCTGTAAGACAACAAATTTAAGCTTATTCGGCGACCTACAGGTGCGGCAGGGTTTACTCGTCAGAGCTGAGGTTTATGTCCAAGAAAACACAGACAGTGCAACTTTAGAATAGTTGTAACAGACGAATCGTCGCACGCGCGTGTCCATTTTTTTAGGGCATAACTTTTGACACGGATGGAACCACGGGCCCTGTAAGATAGCAAATTGAATATTATTTAGAGACCTACAGGTGTGACACGAATTATCCATCAGAATGGAGTTTTGTGTTCGAAAAGACACGGACAGTGCATCTTTAGAATTGCTGTCATAGACGCATCGTAGCACGCGCGTATTCACTTCCGTAGGGAATAACTTTTTACACGGGTGGAACCACGAGCCCTGTAAGAAATCAAATTGAACTTTATTCAGAAACCTATATGTGTAATAGTGTTTACCCATAGAATCCTAGGTTTGCCTCTAGAAAACACAGACTGTGAAGCTTTAGAATTTGTGTAACAGACAGATCGTAGCACGCGGGAGTCCACATCCGTAAGGCATAACTTTTGACACGGGTGGAACCACGGACCCAGTAGAACTGCTGTAACAGAGCGGAGTTTTAGAACTGCTGTAACAGACGGATCGTAGCACGCGCGTGTCTACTTCTGTAGGGCATAACTTTTAACATGGCTGGACCCTCGGGCCCTATAAGATATCAAATTGAAGCTTATTGAAAGACCTACAGGTGCTACTGGGTTTATCCATCAGAGCGGAGTTTGTGTCCTAAAAAACACGGATAGTGCAGCTTTAAAACTGCTGTCACAGACGGATCGTAGCACGAGCGTGTCCACTTCCGTAAGGCATAACTTTTGACACGAGTGGAACCACGGGCCCTGTAGGACATCAAATTGAAGCTTATTCACATACCTACAGGTGCTACAGAGTTTATCTGTGAGAGTGGAGTTTTGTGTCCAAAAAAGCACGGACAGTGCAGCTTTAGAACTGCTGTAACAGACGGATCGTAACACGCGCATGTCTACTTCAGTAGGGCATAACTTTTGACATGGGTGGACCCTCGGGCCCTGTAAGATATCAAATTGAAGCTTATTGAAAGACCTACAGGTGCTACTGGGTTTATCCATCAGAGCAGAGTTTGTGTCCTAAAAAACACGGATAGTGCAGCTTTAAAACTGCTGTCACAGACGGATCGTAGCACGAGCGTGTCCACTTCCGTAAGGCATAACTTTTGACACGACTGAACCACGGGCCTTGTAAGAAATCAAATTGAAGCTTATTCAGACACCTACAGGTGCAACAGGGTTTACCTGTCGGATCCTAGGTTTGCCTCTAGAAAACATGGACTGTGCAGCTTTAGTATTGGTGTAACAGAAGGATCGTAGCACGCGCGTGTCCACTTCCGTAAGGCATAACTTTTGACACGGGTGGAACCACGGGCCCTGTAAGACAGCAAATTGAAGCTTATTCAGTGACCTACAGGTGCGACAGGGTTTACTCGTCAGAGCTGAGTTTTATGTCCAAGAAATCACAGACAGTGCAACTTTAGAATAGCTGTAACAGACGAATCGTAGCACGCGCGTGTCCAATTTTTTAGGGCATAACTTTTAACACGGGTGGAAACACGGGCCCTGTAACATATCAAATTAAAGCTTATTCAGAGACCTACAGGTGTGACAGGGTTTATCCGTCAGAGCGGAGTTTTGTGTTAAAAAAACACGGACAATGCAGCTTTAGAACTGCTGTCACAGACGTATCGTAGCACGCGCGTGTTCACTTTCGTAGGGCATAACTTTTTACACGGGTGGAACCACGGGCCCTGTAAGAAATCAAATTGAACCTTATTCAGAGACCTACATGTGCAATAGGGTTTACCCATCGGATCTTAGGTTTGACTCTAGAAAACACGGACTGTGTAGCTTTAGAATTGGTATAACAGACGTATCGTAGCACGCGCGTGTCCACTTCCGTAAGGTATAACTTTTGACACGAGTGGAACCACGGGCCCTGTAAGAAATCAAATTGAACTTTATTCAGAGACCTACATGTGTAATAGGGTTTACCCATCGAATCCTAGGTTTGCCTCTAGAAAACATGGACTGTGAAGCTTTAGAATTTGTGTAACAGACAGATCGTAGCACGCGGGAGTCCACATCCGTAAGGCATAACTTTTGACACGGGTGGAACCACGGGCCCTGTAGGACATCAAATTGAAGCTTATTCACATACCTACAGGTGCTACAGTGTTTATCTGTGAGAGTGGAGTTTTGTGTCCAAAAAAGCACGGACAGTGCAGCTTTAGAACTGCTGTAACAGACGGATCGTAACACGCGCATGTCTACTTCAGTAGGGCATAACTTTTGACATGGGTGGACCCTCGGGCCCTGTAAGATATCAAATTGAAGCTTATTGAAAGACCTACAGGTGCTACTGGGTTTATCCATCAGAGCAGAGTTTGTGTCCTAAAAAACACGGATAGTGCAGCTTTAAAACTGCTGTCATAGACGGATCGTAGCACGAGCGTCTCCACTTCCGTAAGGCATAACTTTTGACACGACTGGAACCACGGGCCCTGGAAGAAATCAAATTGAAGCTTATTCAGACACCTACAGGTGCAACAGGGTTTACCCATCGGATCCTAGGTTTGCCTCTAGAAAACATGGACTGTGCAGCTTTAGAATTGGTGTAACAGTAGGATCGTAGCACGCGCGTGTCCACTTCTGTAAGGCATATCTTTTGACACGGGTGGAACCACGGGCCCTGTAAGACAACAAATTGAAGCTTATTCAGCGACCTACAGGTGCGGCAGGGTTTACTCGTCAGAGCTAAGGTTTTTGTCCAAGAAAACACAGACAGTGCAACCTTAGAGTAGTTGTAACAGACGAATCGTCGCACGCGCGTGTCCACTTTTGTAGGGCATAACTTTTGACACGGGTGGAACCACGGGCCCTGTAAGATATCAAATTGAAGCTTATTCAGAGACCTACAGGTGTGACAGGGTTTATCCATCAGAGCGGAGTTTTGTGTTAAAAAAACACGGACAGTGCAGCTTTAGAACTTTTGTAACAGACGGAACGTAGCATGCGCGTGTCCACTTCCGTAAGGCATAACTTTTGACACGGGTGGAACCAAGGGCCATGTAAGACAGAAAATTGAAGCTTATTCAGTGACCTATAGGTGCGACAGGGTTTACTCATCAGAGCTGAGTTTTATGTCCAAGAAATCACAGACAGTGCAACTTTAGAATAGCTGTAACAGACGAATCGTAGCACGCGCGTGTCCAATTTTTTAGGGCATAACTTTTAACACGGGTGGAAACACGGGCCCTGTAACATATCAAATTAAAGCTAATTCAGAGACCTACAGGTGTGACAGGGTTTATCTGTCAGAGCGGAGTTTTGTGTTAAAAAAACACGGACAGTGCAGCTTTAGAACTGCTGTCACAGACGGATCGTAGCACGCGCGTGTTCACTTTCGTAGGGCATAACTTTTTACACGGGTGGAACCACGGGCCCTGTAAGAAATCAAATTGAACCTTATTCAGAGGCCTACATGTGCAATAGGGTTTACAAGTCGGATCTTAGGTTTGACTCTAGAAAACACGGACTGTGTAGCTTTAGAATTGGTGTAACTGACGTATCGTAGCACGCGCGTGTCCACTTCCGTAAGGTATAACTTTTGACACTAGTGGAACCACGGGCCCTGTAAGAAATCAAATTGAACTTTATTAAGAGACATAAATGTGTAATAGGGTTTACCCATCGAATCCTAGGTTTTCCTCTAGAAAACATGGACTGTGAAGCTTTAGAATTTGTGTAAGAGACAGATCGTAGCACGCGGGAGTCCACATCCGTAAGGCATAACTTTTGACACGGGTGGAACCACGGGCCCTGTAGGACATCAAATTGAAGCTTATTCACATACCTACAGGTGCTACAGTGTTTATCTGTGAGAGTGGAGTTTTGTGTCCAAAAAAGGACGGACAGTGCAGCTTTAGAACAGCTGTAACAGACGGATCGTAACACGCGCATGTCTACTTCAGTAGGGCATAACTTTTGACATGGGTGGACCCTCGGTCCCTGTAAGATATCAAATTGAAGCTTATTGAAAGACCTACAGGTGCTACTGGGTTTATCCATCAGAGCAGAGTTTGTGTCCTAAAAAAGATGGATAGTGCAGCTTTAAAACTACTGTCATAGACGGATCGTAGCACGAGCGTCTCCACTTCCGTAAGGCATAACTTTTGACACGACTGGAACCACGGGCCCTGGAAGAAATCAATTTGAAGCTTATTCAGACACCTACAGGTGCAACAGGGTTTACCCATCGGATCCTAGGTTCGCGTCTAGAAAACATGGATTGTGCAGCTTTAGAATTGGTGTAACAGTAGGATCGTAGCACGCGCGTGTCCACTTCTGTAAGGCATATCTTTTGACACGGGTGGAACCACGGGCCCTGTAAGACAACAAATTGAAGCTTATTCAGCGACCTACAGGTGCGGCAGGGTTTACTCGTCAGAGCTGAGGTTTATGTCCAAGAAAATACAGACAGTGCAACTTTAGAATAGTTGTAACAGACAAATCGTCGCACGCGCGTGTCCACTTTTGTAGGGCATAACTTTTGACACGGGTGGAACCACGGGCCCTGTAAGATATCAAATTGAAGCTTATTCAGAGACCTACAGGTGTGATAGGGTTTATCCGTCAGAGCGGAGTTTTGTTTTCAAAAAAACATGGACAGTGCAGCTTTAGAACTGTTTTCATAGACGGATCGTAGCACGCGCGTGTTCACTTCCGTAGGGTATAACTTTTGACATGACTGGAACCACGGGCCCTATAAGAAATAAAATTGAAGCTTATTCAGACACCTACAGGTGCTACAGGGTTTACGCGTCAGATCCTAGGTTTGCCTCTAGAAAACACGAATTGTGAAGCTTTAGAATTGGTGTAACAAACAGATCGTAGCACGCGGGAGTCCACATCCGTAAGGCATAACTTTTGACACGGGTGGAACCACGGGCCCAGTAGGACATCAAATTGAAAATTATTCACATACCTACTAGTGCTACAGTGTTTATTCGTGGGAGCAGAGTTTTGTGTCCAAAAAAACACGGACAGTGTAGCTTTAGAACTGCTGTAACAGACGGATCGTAGCAAGCGCGTGTCTACTTCTGTAGGGCATAACTTGTGACACGGGTGGAACCTCGGGACCTGTAAGATATCAAATTGAAGCTTATTCAAAGTCCTACAGGTGCTACTGGGTTTATCCATCAGAGCAGAGTTTGTGTCCTAAAAAACACGGATAGTGCTGCTTTAAAACTGCTCTCACAGACGTATCGTAGCACGAGCGTGTCCACTTCCGTAAGGCATAACTTTTGACACGACTAAACCACGGGCCTTGTAAGAAATCAAATTGAAGCTTATTCAGACACCTACAGGTGCAACAGGTTTTACCCGTCGGATCCTAGGTTTGCCTCTAGAAAACATGGACTATGCAGCTTTAGTATTGGTGTAAAAGAAGGATCGTAGCACGCGCGTGTCCACTTCCGTAAGGCATAACTTTTGACACGGGTGGAACCACGGGCCCTGTAACATATCGAATTAAAGCTTATTCAGAGACCTACAGGTGTGACAGGGTTTATTCATCAGAGCGGAGTTTTGTGTTAAAAAAACACGGACAGTGCAGCTTTAGAACTGCTGTCACAGACGTATCAAAGCACGCGCGTGTTCACTTTCGTAGGGCATAACTTTTTACACGGGTGGAACCACGGGCCCTGTAAGAAATCAAATTGAACCTTGTTCAGAGACCTACATGTGCAATAGGGTTTACCCATCGGATCTTAGGTTTGACTCTAGAAGACACGGACTGTGTAGCTTTAGAATTGGTATAACAAACGTATCGTAGCACGTGCGTGTCCACTTCCGTATGGTATAACTTTTGACACGAGTGGAACCACGGGCCCTGTAAGTAATCAAATTGAACTTTATTTAGAGACCTACATGTGTAATAGGTTTACCCATCGAATCCTAGGTTTGCCTCTAGAAAACATGGACTGTGAAGCTTTAGAATTTGTGTAACAGACAGATCGTAGCACGCGGGAGTCCACATCCGTAAGGCATAACTTTTGACACGACTGGAACCACGGGCCCTGGAAGAAATCAAATTGAAGCTTATTCAGACACCTATAGCTGCAACAGGGTTTACCCGTCGGATCCTAGGTTTGCCTCAAGAAAATATGGACTGTGCAGCTTTAGTATTGGTGTAACAGTAGGATCGTAGGACTCGCGTGTCCACTTCCGTAAGGCATAACTTTTGACACGGGTGGAACCACGGGCCTTGTATGACAGCAATTTGAAGCTTATTCGGCGACCTACAGGTGCGATAGGGTTTACTCGTCAGAGATGAGTTTTATGTTCAAGAAAACACAGACAGTGCAACTTTAGAATAGTTATAACAGACGAATCGTTGCACACGCGTGTCCATTTCCGTAAGGCATAACTTTTGACCCGGATGGAACCACGGGCCCTGTAAGATAGCAAATTGAATCTTATTTAGAGACCTACAGGTGTGACAGGGTTTATCCATCAGAGTGGAGTTTTTTGTTCGAAAAGACACGGACAGTGCATCTTTAGAATTGCTGTCACAGACGCATCGTAGCACGCGCGTATTCACTTCCGTAGGGAATAACTTTTTACACGGGTGGAACCACAGGCCCTGTAAGAAATCAAATTGAACTTTATTCAGAGACCTATATGTGTAATAGGGTTTACCCATAGAATCCTAGGTTTGCCTCTAGAAAGCACAGACTGTGAAGCTTTAGAATTTGTGTAACAGACAGATCGTAGCACGCGGGAGTCTACTTCAGTAGGGCATAACTTTTGACATGGGTGAACCCTCGGGCCCTGTAAGATATCAAATATAAGCTTATTGATAGACCTATAGGTGCTACTGGGTTTATCCATCAGAGCAGAGTTTGTATCCTAAAAAACACGGATAGTGCAGCTTTAAAACTGCTGTCACAGACGGATCGTAGCACGAGCGTGTCCACTTCCGTAAGGCATAACTTTTGACACGACTGAACCACGGGCCTTGTAAGAAATCAAATTGAAGCTTATTCAGACACCTAGAGGTGCAACAAGGTTTACCAGTCGAATCCTAGGTTTGCCTCTAGAAAACATGGACTGTGCAGCTTTAGTATTGGTGTAACAGTAGGATCATAGCATGCACGTGTCCACTTCCGTAAGGCATAACTTTTGACATGAGTGGAACCACGGGCCTTGTAAGACAGCAAATTGAAGCTTATTCAATGACCTACAGGTGCGACAGGGTTTACTCATCAGAGCTGAGTTTTATGTCCAAGAAAACACAGACAGTGCAACTTTAGAATAGTTGTAACAGACGAATCGTAGCACGCGCGTGTCCACTTTTGTAGGGCATAACTTTTGACACGGGTGGAACCACAGGCCCTGTAACATATCAAATTAAAGCTTATTCAGAGACCTACAAGTGTGACAGGGTTTATCCGTCAGAGTGGAGTTTTGTGTTAAAAAAACACGGACAGTGCATGTTTAGAACTACTATCAAATTGAACCTTATTCAGAGACCTACATGTGCAATAGGGTTTACCTATCGGATCCTAGGTTTGACTCTAGAAACACGGACTGTGCAGCTTTAGAATTGGTGTAACAGACGTATCGTAGCACGCGCGTGTCCACTTCCGTAAGGTATAACTTTTGACACGAGTGGAACCACGGGCCCTGTAAGATATCAAATTGAAGCTTATTCATAGGCCTACGGGCTTTGTAGGACATCAAATTGAAACTTATTCGCATACCTACAGGTGCTACAGAGTTTATTCGTGAGAGTGGAGTTTTGTGTCCAAAAAAAAACGGACAGTGCTGCTTTAGAACTGCGGTAACAAACGGATCGTAGCACGCGCGTGTCCACTTCCGCAGGGCATAAATTTTGACATGAATGGAACCACGGGCCCTATAGGACATCAAATTGAAGCTTATTTAGAGACCTACAGGTGTGACAGAGTTTATCCGTCAGAGTGGAGTTTGTGTCCAAAAAACATGGACAGTGCTGCTTTAAAACTGCTGTCACAGACGGATCGTAGCACACGCGTGTCTATTTCAGTGGGCTGGAACCACGGGCCCTGTAAAATATCAAATTGAAGCTTATTCAGAGACCTAGAGGTGCGACAGGGTTTACCCATCATAGCCTAGTATTGTGTCCAAAAGAACAAGGGCAGTGCAGCTTTAGAACTGCTGTAATAGACGGATCGTAGCACGCGCATGTCCACTTCCGAAGGGCATAATTTTTAACACGGGAGGACTCACGGGCCCTGTAAAATATCAAATTGAAGCTTATTCATAGGCCTACAGGTACTATAGGTTTTATCCGCGAGAGAGGAGGTTTGTGTCTAAAAAAACACGGACAGTGCACCTTTAGAACTGCTGTCACAGACGGATCGTAGGACGAGCGTGTCCACTTCCATAAGGGAAATTTTTTTACATGACTGGAACCACAGACCCTGTAAGAAATCAAATTGAAGCTTATTCAGACACCTACAGGTGCAACAGGTTTTACCCGTTGGATACTAGGTTTGCCTGTAGAAAACATGGACTGTAAAGCTTTAGAATTGGTGTAACAGAAGGATCGTAGCACGCGCGTGTCCACTTCCGTAAGGCATAACTTTTGACACGGGTGGAACCACTGGCCTTGTAAGACAGCAAATTGAAGCTTATTCAGCGACCTACAGGTGCGACAGGGTTTATACATCAGAGCGGAGTTTTGTGTTAAAAAAACACGGACAGTGCAGCTTTAGAACTGCTGTCACAGATGCATCGTAGCACGCGCGTGTTCACTTCCGTAGGGCATAACTTTTTACACGGGTGGAACCACGGGCCCTGTAAGAAATCAAATTTAACTTTATTCAGAGACCAACATGTGTAATAGGGTTTACCCATCGAATCCTAGGTTTTCCTCTAGAAATCACGGACTGTGAAGCTTTATAATTGGTGTAACAGACAGATCGTAGCACGCGGGAGTCCACATCCATAAGGCATTACTTTTGACATGGATGGAACCACGGGCCCTGTAGGACACCAAATTGAAGCTTATTCACAGGAGCTACAGGGTTTATCTGTGAGAGTGTAGTTTTTTGTCCAAAAAAGCACGGACAGTGCAGCTTTAGAACTGCTGTAACAGACGGATCGTAGCACGCGCATGTCTACTTCAGTAGGGCATAACTTTTGACATGGGTGGACCCTCGGGCCCTGTAAGATATCAAATTGAAGCTTATTGAAAGACCTACAGGTGCTACTGGGTTTATCCATCAGAGCAGAGTTTGTGTCCTAAAAAACACGGATAGTGCAGCTTTAAAACTGCTGTCATAGACGGATCGTAGCACGAGCGTCTCCACTTCCGTAAGCCATAACTTTTGACACGACTGGAACCACGGGCCCTGGAAGTAATCAAATTGAAGCTTATTCAGACACCTACAGGTGCAACAGGGTTTACCCGTCGGATCCTAGGTTTGGCTCTAGAAAATATGGACTGTGCAGCTTTAGTATTGGTGTAACAGTAGGATCGTAGGACGCGCGTCTCCACTTCCGTAAGGCATAACTTTTGACACGGGTGGAACCACGGGCCTTGTATGACAGCAATTTGAGGCTTATTCAGCGACCTACAGGTGCGACAGGGTTTAC
>QANY01000741.1:638001-715421 GCA_003255025.1 Datisca glomerata
GATTCTTTTCATTTCGCATCCTTCTTGTTATTTTCCAAGCTCCAATCAGCTGCTGTAGTTTTAGTTCAATTTCTTGAGAATCATAACTAACCTCAATATCCTTCAATGCATGCGTGGTGGGGACAAACTGTCTTATGTATAATTGACGGAGTGCCATTAGCGGAGCATAACTAGTACAACCCCATGGTCTCGGGAGCGGAAACCATTGAAAATCACCACATCTGTAGATCATTGGTGTTAACGGCATCCAATGGGCTTTCCAAATAACATTCTTATCTTTCAACTTGGATAGGTATGAGAGCCAAGCCCCTTTTTTGAGAAACTGCGGATTCCATTTGGCCATTCCAAATTCTGCAATAGGCATCGTCGTCTTCACCCATGGACTTGAGAACTTAACTTGAGGACACTTTAAATCTAGCGGACATCTTAGATGGCTGAGAATCCAAATACACAAAAGAGTTGAGGAGCCGATGAACTTTCCTTTTCCAGACACTCGGATGTGATTCAAAGAACGGATAGTCTCAGCGAGAATTGAGATAACAGGGTTAACCCCATGTTCGACTTGAAGGAACATTTTTATCACTTTATCATCCATATAACCTTGGATCTTTGGAAATAACACGGCGCCATAAATACACAGAGCGTAAAGGGTCATGCCTTTATCCTCCTTCAAGAAATTCTGGGTGAGATCTAGGAGGTAATCCAATGGCACACACTCATTTCCCCCTTTAATTTTCAAACTTTTCTCAATCTCAGAAGCATGGACAGTACCCAAGAGCTTAGACAAAGCTCTCTTCAACGTGAGCTTTTTGTCATAGTCATAAACTTTGTCAGCATTTTGCAACGGGACATTCAGTAATGCTTGATATTCTTCAATTGTGGGAGTATGATCAATTATTCCGAAGGTGAAGCATCTATAATGAGGGTCCCAAAAATGTATTAAAGCTTCCAGGACGGGGACGTTGACTACAATGTATAATAGATAAGGTATGTGACCATATTTTCTGACAAACAAGCTTTTCTGCTCTGATGAAAAATCCTCCCATATCTTCTTCAACCTCTCCAAGTCAATGCGTGGGAACTCTGTCTTAGTGATTGATGGTAGAAGAACAACGTCTTCCTTTTTCAGACAATCTCCTTTATGTTTCTGCGACTCCTCTGACCATTGGGCTACCGTAACTTGATCTTCTATCACACTCGAAGTGGGAGTCATGGTCTCTAAAATATGAATGAATTGATTACTTTTTTACAATCCCATCACGCAGCATGATGCATGTATGCAAAACACAAAGATGAAGTTAGAAGTGAAACGATGAAGAGAAGACATGTTTAAGTGACACAAGACATATATACATGCACAAAATTGATCATGATTTTAGCAGAAATCTAACGTTGGTCATGATGTGGGCTCTAAAAACATAATACATGTGTGGTTGGGATCTAAAAATCTCTTAATAGGTTTCCAGGTTGTCCACACTGTTATCTGAATAGAGTAACAGGGCCCCCCAAACGGTATCCCGAAAGAGTCGACCTGAGTGAGAACTTTCATGAGCCTGCACGGGAACCTCAATTCCACGAAAGCATTCCACTACTCATTCTCGCTAATCCTAAAGGGAAACCCCTGGTATAGGGCTAGTGTGTATGTGTGAAAGTAAAAATTATGTAAAAAAAAAATATACATCGTAAAAAAAATTTATGTACGACTACAGTTACGAAAAAAAATTAATAAATCATATAAACGAAGCAAGAACCAATACAAAAAGGATAACATAGGATGAAATTTTGGCTTGACTCTCTATTGATATAAAGATGCTTAGACCAATTGTTAGTTCCCCAGTGGAGTCGCTAAACTGTCGCAACGTGCGTGCGACGCGGAACGGCGATTAAAAAAATTCATTTTTGTTTTAGAAAAAAAAAATTTAGAGTCGCCACCAATCATTTTAGGGTGTGATTGGTCACCCATTTTTAAGATGAAAATTTTTTGGTCTACGAAAACTCAAAGTTGGTTCGGGAGTCGTTTGTGTGTGGGGAATGTATTAGCACCCCACAACACCCATTGTAAAATGGTTACCAAATTTGATCAAATGCTATCCATTTGTTTATTTTAATGCAAATGTTAAAGAGATTTATTTTTGAATGTCTCATTTGAAGAATTTTGTATCATAGAAATGAACAAAATAAGTTACTTTTAATGGGTGGCTCAAAGACCATTAAAAAAATTACTTTTTTTTTGTATTCTCATATCCATTTTAAATCAAAGCATTATTAGAGCTATTCTCGCTATCCCAAGAATAGCTCCTCACCTCAGTAGTTCGAGAAGTTTGGTTTCCCAAAAATCTCAAAGTCCATCGTCGGCCTTTTTTAGTGAAAATTAAATAATAGAAGTAACAAAATCTAAACCTAATTATTAAAATTATAATCCGCGCATACATGAACATTAATTATAATAATAAGGGAATAATGCAAGAATCGTATTATAGGCATGACGATGCAAAAATGCTAAATAAATAAACATGTAAAGGAAATTAATGTTAATAATTACAACAAAATGGAAGTAAAAGAATAGAGATAAGTTATAGGATGTCAAATGATAGAAAACATAAAATGTTGAGATTATATAAAACATATAAAAAAAAATACAAGAATAAATTAAAAAGACTATATTATGTAATAAATGAAAGAAATTTTTTTAAATATATATATTGCAAGAGGAAACTTTCCTCTATTGCACCCCTTTTTGTATTTTTTTTTTTTATAATATTATATATTATAATATAATATAATAGTAATAATAATAATATTATTAAATAAATAAATAAATAAAATGATGAAAAATAAACAATATATTTCTTTAACATAAATATGTCCCTTTTTTTTTGACTACTTAGTCCACTAATTGCCATTTTAATTTCCTTCTCTCATTAGTCATTGCTAATCAAATAACAAAGGGGATGATCATTGATGATAATTAGTTCAAACAAGTGTCATAAAATGATGAACATAATATTAAAAAAAAAACTTTGTAGGAAAATTGAAAGTTTCACAACTTAAATATTTGCATAATCTTGTATAGAGGTTCTACTCTCTATTTTATGCATTGTTATGTGTGAGAAAATTATCCTAGGGGATCTTTGCATCAAATGTACACTTTCAACCCATTAAAAGGGTTGATTCACATTTGGTTAATTTTTCCACCCCTCAAAACTTTATCATCATCCTCATTGATTAAGTTGATGACAAAGACATTTCAATATCCAATTTGTAAAGAAATCATCAAAGCATAAAATTAAAATGTTAAGATTTAAATGAGGAGAAATGATAGGGAATGAACAATCTACTTATGTATATAAAAAAAATATAAAAGATATCAACTACATTCATATGAAGAAGAGAGATGAAAAAGATATATTATGAACAAATGTACCAAACAATTAAGCTACCTTGAGAAGAAGAAATGGAAGAAGATGAAGATAATAGAAGTATAGAACTTCTTCCTCTCTCTAAAATCACCTCTCTTTCCAACCCCTCTCTTTCTCACTCTAAAAAATGACTTCCCCCCCTTTTTTTTACTCCCCAAAAGACTTCTTTTTAAGTGAAGACTTCATTCCAATTTATAGGCAAAATTAGGGTTTGCCTTTTCTACTTTTAGTCTTTTTTTTAATTTTTATTTTTTAGTCCTCTTTTTTCAATTTTTACTTTTTAGTCTTTGGACCACTTTTCTTATTTTAGTATTGGATTAGTTTTCAAATTATACACATAGTCTTGGATTATTAAAAGAGCCAAAATATAAAACATGTATATTTCGTGTATTACGCCGGATAAAATACGGTATCTACAGTTTGTTGTCGAACATTTATTTGTTGAATATAGACTACATGACATCGTGGAAGTTTATGCTGTTGTGGTAGCCCATGTTTCATATTCGAGCACGTCGAACAAATTTGTATTGAAGCTCAAACCAATGATATCTTTATTGTTTCGATCAATATTGTTGAACAAATGCATGTTCAACCAATCTATTAAATTGAATCGCCATGTGTAGATTCCCCTTCTATCGATCTTAGTTATGATTCCACAGACTCGAGAGATGAGGAGGATGTTGGCATACGTATCAATCCATCACGTACGAGGAACCTGGTCTTTCTTTTAGTGTTTGAGGAATCCATCTCGCGAATACAGTTAGTCAATCCTAATTCATCTCATCAAGCTTATCATCCATCTCAATAAATGGCCAGCTCGTAATTTATCTCCCCAACATCAACCTGATGCTCAACAGATATGCCTATATGTTTACTCTTGGTCTTTGACATATGAACTAACAATTAACACACTTTGCTTACATTTGAGGTTCATAATATAAAAGAAAATATAGTTAGTCAATCCTAGTTCATTACATATGTCCTGAAGTTCAGGAGTGAAAAACTTATCAGAATCAGAAGTTGCGACAGCTTGACTATACCCATTAACATAACTAACATTTTCTCTTTTATCTATAGTACCCTTGTTAAAATAACATAATGAAAAATAAACTATCCATCTCATAACCTATATGTAAAAAATAAGAAAGATATTAGTGGGAATCATCAATTAATGGACAACCCATATGCCATAAAACAAAAAACGAGTCTTAAATAATTCTACTAAACACTATAAAATCAGTGTATAAAAAATTATTTAGAACCCAAATTTATTACTTTTACAAAGTGATATTTTGATAAATGAGTCATTATCAAAGGCACTGAACTAATTTAGAGTCCGAATAAGTTCACTAAAAAGACGAATAAATAAGAGATAAACGAAAACCCTAAAGCTTAATACAATAGCAGCTAGCTATAAGAATCCCAACCATTTACTAAAAAAAATAAGAAGAGATAAACGAAAACCCTAAACCCTAATAAAATTGTGAGCAAACCCTAACCGAATAGATTAAATCAGATGCGAAGATTAAATCCTAAATAAATCATATTAAACCCTAAGTAAATCAGATCAAAGAAGCGATTAACAAAAAGGAAGACGCCTTCGAGACCTGCTTTTTGCGAGAACGGAGATGCAAAGAACAAGAAGGCTGCCACTAGGAAGTTGAAAAGAATACGTCTGTGACAATCAAAGCTTGAAGCTTTCTCTACTCAATGATGAAGTAAAATGAGAACAATCTGATGAAAAGTATGTAAGTTGAACGACGTCGTATAATATTTTAACTTTGACGGAATGTTGTTTTAAAAACAATGTGAGTTTAGGATTATAAATGATGAAAATAAAAATCAAGAGTTAATGGCGACAAGCATAAAATTTAAGAATGCATTTCATAGTTTTATTTTATTCTTTTGATATCATAGATTTTTCATATATATTATTATGATCCCAATTTTGAGTTTCACTAGGAAACAATTCTAGGATTCTATGACTAAGTCACTTATAGTGTTGACGTTCAGTTATATATGATAATACATTTGGTTTCATAATAGAAAAGTAAAATGGATATTTAAGTATAAATATAAGAATCCACCTATTATTCAAAGTTGTGGAAATGCATGTACCCCAAGCGTAGCCAAGAATAAGAGAGGTGATCTGTAGCCTGTATGATTGAGTTTTTATTATTTTAAACAATTAAAAAAAATAAAAGGTCCAACAGACAAATAAATCCTCATTTTTTGATTGCGTCACATCACGAGAAGATGCAAATGGTAACTTATAAAACTGCGCTCTTTTCGCACAAGAAATTGCCCATTCCATCTTCCTAATTCTGATGCGGAATTTAGCCAGATTTTGAATGAGTCAAATTGGACTCTTTTCTAGATTTGACAAAGAAAAAACCACTCAAGGAGGATTTCGATGCCGAACTCATGGCTTTATTTGATCACCCATCAAGTAAGGCCATTCATGGAATCACCATTACTTTGAAACCCCTCTAATCTAGTCAAAAGTTCATGGTTAAGAAGGTTTATCTACCATATTCAAAGCTTAAATGCTTTGCAAATGTTCTTTTACTTTTATACTCAATTACCACAGATTAAAAAAAAAACAAATAATGAATTTCTTTTTTTGAGTTTTCACATAATTTAAATCAAGAAAAATCATAAAGAAAGTATTTGAAGTCAAGTACGTTATTTTGATACTATGTTTTAGTCTTTTTATCTAAGAAATTTATGAACTTTTATTTTAGATAATAAGTGATGATTTGTAAATATTGATACAATCAAAAGTTAGATCTCATACTTCTGATCCCATTATTTGATCTCTAGTGGTAATGGGAATTTTACAAAAGTGTTCACATTGTTTTTGTGTAGTTAGTTTATTTATGATTGAGAATGTATACCAAGTCTCCTATTGTTGAGAAAGGAAACAATTTTCGTATTGAATGTAAATGAGTTACTTATTGAATATATAAACGTGAGTTAAATATACTACTTGATTTAATGTATTCTATGATTCGACCATGAGATTTATATAGCTACACACACAGTTTTCCAACTTGAAACTAAAAAATTCATAATAGTACCTTTTTAACATTTCTTGTCAACCAAGCTTTTCGCTTTAATGAAAGTGCCCAATATGTATAAAATAAGTGTCAAAAATCAAATCAATTCTGAAATTAAGATAATAGGAGGTGACCCCACAATTAAAGAAAAAAATATATGATATTAGAAGAAAGTGGGAAAGAGAGACTTGTTCAGCGATGACCAGTATACATTGTTGCTTTGACAAGTTCACAAATGATAAAAGATTTGGTGGGTATATTGAGGAAATTAGTTAAATATGGTGGTCTTTAATAAAGAAGGATTCTTACATGTACCACTTCATAAAAGTTTTTTCCCTTCTACACAAAGTTGTCAAACGTGTAATTTTAAATACAAAGAATCTACGGTCGAAGATTGCTCGTCACACGTCCTTGATGATTCGTTTGACGGTATATAAAATGAAAAATGATCGTGAAAGTAGTAGACGTGACGCCAGTGTGGTGCCCTATCTACTATACTCTGAAGATCAAGTCAACATAGTATTTTAGAATAGTAGTAGTAAGGAGAATTGCATACACATTTTTAGTGGAGAGCATTTCCTATTTATATGGATCCAATGAGATCATGTCCGCCTTTAATGCATCTTCTCCATTTCTGTTAGTTACAGAAGGAAGGATATTTAAGGAGCATATTATTGAATAGATAATCACCTTCTTTGGCTCAGTCTCCCTACAAGGCAGCTAAGGCCTTCCTCGTGAGGAATTTCCTTAGCTAGCACTCTTATGTAGGGAGAGTTTGCCATGTAAATCATGGCTTAGAGGATTTGGACGGTCCTCATCCATCGACATTGCCTCAGACTCAGTCAGAGATGGGGTTATGGCCTTGTTGATCTGGATGAACTCCTTCTCAGATGGAGCCTTACAAATTATAGTGTTGTTAGAGGTGAGTGGACGTGTTAGCCTTGGTCCATAGTTCAGCTTGAGGCATAGTTAATGTTGGATTGTGTCTCACTCAATGTGGTCCGAGACATAGCCAAGGTCCGAGACCGTCTTAGACAGGTTCATCAGCCTAGGCCCTTCATGTGAGAATCATTTTATGGGCCATTCAATGAGCTTAATCTTGGATCTTGAGCTTCGACCCAAGTAGTTTTCCTCCTCCACAATTTTCTCTCACTTGTCGAGTCCGAAGCGTAGGATATGACTCGAGAAGCATACATCTGGGGGATGTCAACTATGAGTCTGGGATTTCTCTATGGTTCAGATGGTTATGGTGGATTGCGTTCGATGTGACATAGGACCGCTACTTGCCTCATCCTTATTTATATTGCCAAATCTCTATGGGTTAGATGGCGGTAGTAGGTTGAGTCTGAGATGTTAGGTCAGACTCGAAGCTTTATGTCGTAGTGGGTCATAGCCTACATGAACTCGACATGTTTGTTGGTTTGACTAGGATGCATCGACATTGTCATCTAGTGACAGTTGTTGTATCATGAGTGCTTCACATGAGGTGGTAAAAGATGCGTGATTTTATAGCGAGTGCATCCACAAAATACCAAGCGTGGATCATGCCTTAGAGGCTTTTAGATGGTGAGGTCTGCGTTAGAACATCTCACTATCTGATCTTAAATTGTGTTGGTGTGTCAAAGTATTTTTATATCTGAGCGATCACCCATTACTTTTTGCACCGTGAACGTGCCAATTCTATGAGGCGAGAACCAATTTGTGGGCAAATTAAGGTGAAATGATTGAAACTAATCATAATTGATGAGATGGAGTTGCCTTTTGTTGAGCATGTGATTGAAGATTGCACTGAGATAGAAGTTCAAGCATTATGAGATCCTTCGAATGACGAAATGAGCTCGTACTTCAAATTTTAGTGTTGTGTCTTGCGCTTTATTCATTGGTTGGTCTACATAATTATTAACTTCTAATGATTTTGTCAAAACTGAGATATCAAGTCTTAGCTTGATATTTTCATGATTGACTGACTCCTGGGTACTCCATATGAAAATATGTGAAGATGAGATTTGGTCAATCTCTTAAAATTTCCTTTATGTCTGAGTCCATATCTTAGTGTTAGCCAACTTTACTCTTAGCAAAAAGGTTGTATTCTCAATTATGAATTTCTGATGTGATAATTGTTTGGGATTGTGTCTTTGGGATGAAAGTTTTGTGGTTTAAATTTGCGCATGTCCCTTCGAACAATCATCAGGAATGAGTCCCTTTGGTTTGAACCGACAACCATGTGGCTTGTAAAATCATTATGATTGGATCTCTATGGCTTGGTCTTGAGGCATCGTGAAGGAGCTGTGGTTAGGGTTGAATCTTCTATGATTTAGTAAGATGACTTATCTAGTGAAATTGTCTTGCAATGAGGTCGTCTCGACGTAGTTGAATTCTTTCCTTATGATTAGGTTTCCTTGGGTATATGATCTTATTTTGAACATATCCCAATAATTTGTGAAACATTTCTAACTCTCATTTGGGGGTGTAAAAGCTATCTGGTTCTCCTATGATCATTGCTTCTACTTTCTCTTTATGGTTTGATTAAACCCAGTCTCACGCCAAGGCCCATCGTGATGATTGAGGATGAATCCCTTCTTTTTTGTAACATAGCCTTGTATCAGTTTGTCCTTGATCACATAACTAGTCCATTGTTTTTTCATTTTATGCCCCACGACATATGATGGAGTTAACTCGTCACTAACGTGCATCCTGATGGTTCTTCTTGTCTCTGTGGTTCTTCTTGTCATTTGTGATTGTAATTTTATAAATTATCTGGCCAAGTCACGGCCTAGGATTGAAAGGTTTATATGCTCCAATTATTGACTTTTGAAACTCTCCCGTTACTCAAGATCTAAGGCTTAGTCTCAATGAGCCATCTTATGGTCTAGCAGATCAAGTCATCAAATTGGATCCTAAAAAAATTTTGTTTGAAGTATTCCTTTACAGGTTGTTCACGCGTCTCACGTAGCTTGTTTCTCACTAATTTGTTGCTTTGTTTAGGATACTTACTAACTCCGTAATGAATTCTGGTATAGCAAAGCTCTTTGCACTGACCCTGGTGAGTATCAAAGCACTTTTCCCATAGAAGCCGAAGGACTTTTGAGGACTTCTGGAGATATGCCCCCATTGTTGTATCCTTAGCTTACTAATCCTTACTTATATGGTTGATTGCAAGTTGGGAGTCAGTGAACGCCTTTAGATTTTATGCTCTAGGCTATTGGCCAAATATATCCGTAAATAGTGGCATGTACTTGGCCTTGTTGTTTGTCATTGTTAATCTAGAACACAATGCTTACTCTGTCGAGGTCATTTGTTACATCCTCATGTGTTGACAGATTTATCTTTGTATAACGCATGCAAGTCATTAGTGATCCTGTTTCATGGCAAGAGGTTTGGATTTAAGTATGCCATTTTTTTGTCTGAGATGAACTTGTGTCTAAAAAATTAGCTTTTCTAGATCAAACATTCATTAATATGCATTGGTTTAAGTTTTATGTACTTCTCCTTCCCCCCAATTTTGAAGTGAATGAATATTTTCATCGACTTGATTTTCTTTGAGCCTTTTGTAAGTTTGAATATTGTCATTCAACTGTTCTTAATCCATGCTTCATCGAGTAGTACGTACTTTTTAGCATTTTAGCAGTACTAGAACTTTTTACGACCATTACATCAGAAGTCATGCCTTTGGCGTACGAGGCATTCATTTTTCTTTAGACCCATTTACATTTGGTAAAAGACGGTCTTAGTTTTAATTAACATTAATCCCTTAAGACTTAATTGGTTCGATGCCATATATTCGACATGAGCCATATAGTGACTTGGACAATGGAAAAACACAACAAGATCTGAGTTCTTCTAAGTCATTTAGGTCAAAATTTGGGCATGTCCCAAAAAGTCTAAGGATGTTTTAGTATTCAAGCCATCTTGTGGCTTGGACATAGTAGAGCACAACAAGTTTTGAGTTTCATCGAGCTTGCAAAACTGATGTTTATTGATGCCTCAGGTAGGGATGACTAGTTTTAAGGTTGTTGAGTTATTGTTTATTGGTATGATCAAGTCGTGCTTGACATTTCCTCAATGTTGAGGTCCTTTGGAGAGCGCCTCTATTAGAGCATCAGGGTCCTTAGTGAGATCATGCCATAGGTCTAATTAAATCGTGTTTGATTGCGCCACAATATTGAGGTCTTTTAGGGTGAGTTGGATTTTGTTTTTCGGCACGATAAAATCATGTTCGAATCGTGTCTTGATTCGTAGGCCCAGGTCTTTTGTGGAGACATAATGAGTATCTAGGATGCTTCATGGATTAAATTCTAGCTGGGACTTTGTCGCAAACGATACTGCAGTTCTTTTGCTCCATGTAGGGTCCTTTCCCTAGTCATCCTTCATGAATAGGAGGCCTCAGAAGTTACAACACTAAATGTCTTTCATATGAGTTTCATGTTCCTCGGGTGCCACGAAAGATTACCATGGTCCTTTGGCTCTATGCATGGTCTTGCTCCTACTACTCATTAGTGAATAGGAGGCCTCTAAAGCCCCAACTCTAAATGAGGACTTTCATAATGAACGTTTATTCTGATTCCAGAAGTTAATAACCTTTCTAAATTTTTAATCGTTCATAAAGTGCTCGTTACATAGTATCTAGTAACCAAGTCCTCAAAAATGCCTTAATGACTTACCCTGTTACTCCGGATGTATCTCGCGGGAGTAACATTTCTTGTCGTTATTGGTTTACACGTGGCCAAAAATGATGAGAATTTGTCCGCCGTGAACATGTCTCAAAATTTTTGTACCAAACTAAAAATTACTTATTTGGTCCTTTTTTTTGGATATTCGGTTCGGTTCAGTTTGACAGAATAAAAGTACCAAAGTTTTAGTTCAGTTCAAAATTTTAACAGTTTTCGAATCGAACCGAATTGAATTACATCAAAACTTTCGTTTTATTTTTTATTATGTAATTTCATATCAAACCGAACCAAACTAACTCAAAATTTTAGTTTCATACTAATTTTTTAATAATTTCGTCGGAAAGTCCAAAAAAATATCAGACCGAACCAAACTGAACGAAATTGAAACTTTCGGCTCGATTCATTTTTTTACAATCGGTCCGGTTCACTTCAACAACATTGCCGAACTGCCCCTGAACACCCCTACTTCTTAAGGATATGCTTTTAATTGTAAAAATAGAATATCACATAGTAAATAAATTTAGTATATATTTAAGGTTAATAGAATATAATTTACTAGATAGGCAATTCTTATGAGAATCAGTCTCAAACTCGCCTTAACTTCATTTTTTATAAGTTTCATGAAAAAAGCATAGTCTTTGGTTACAAGACAAATATCAGAACTGTCCCGAGTTTTTTTTGTTGTCTCAAACAACGTCAGAACCACTTTGGTGTACCTTTTGCAGGTTAGATCATGGAAAACTACCAATTTGCGAAAAATTCTATGGTATCTTCCCTGTACCGATAAATGTGAATTTTTTTTTATCATTGGATAGTCCATGTAAGACCCACTTATGGTAATCCAATGATTAACAAAAATCTTTGTACTGATACAAGGGAAATACCATAGAATGGCGATGGCCCCCAATTTGCAATCAAAACACATTCACGGGAAAAGAAAAGCAAGGACGACGGTGAATGATAATTGAAAGCAACCAAACACAGTTCATAGAGAAACCTTTCCCTCCAGAAGGGAGGTAGGCAACCGCATGCCATTTCATGGTGCATTGCAAGGGACTTGCAGCAGTCGTTTTACCTATTAACCAACACACATACTTGTCCTGATAGAAAGTCACCCTTTCTCCATAAAAAAATTGAAAAAAAGTAGCATTGACGTTAAAAATATTTGGACTTCTCAATAGTGGTATTGAAATTCGGACCTTGGCAGAGCTTGACTCGTATATATGTTTCTCGATTAACCTCAAAATTTGAATTCAGATTTTCATCGAAGTTGTTTCACGTTCTTGGCCTCCGATGATCTCCTTGAAGTGTCTTGCTCGAATTTGGTTCTCAAACTCTATTCGACAACCTAAAGCCAACAAAGCTTTTGTAGAGAAAACATTAGAGAGAAGGTGGGTTTTTTGTGGGTGATTTTTCAAATGCTAGAATGATAACCCTCATTTTATACTTTTGTGTATACTTTTGTTGGAGAGATGACTTACAAAAATGAGTTATGGTTGCATCAATTTGCAACCTCATATTCAATAACTCAAGAAGTGATTAGGAGGTTTCTAACTAATGAAACCTCCGTGGTTTTCATTTTCTTGCAACTTCCACAATGGGTGTTTCAAGAACACATATCGTGCATCTCCCACTCCCACTTAGTGAGAGTGTAGCTCATCTTACAATTCTATATTTCTCAAAAGAGTTTAGAAGTACTATGCCAAATTCAAAAATCAACATAGTAACTTCTCTATGAGTGTTTCGTCATGCCCAAGACTCATCTAGCCACATTGAAGACAACATCCCTGATCCCTCTATATCTATCTTAACTAAGAGCCACGTTTAATCCATATATGTACTATTACTAGTTAAAGGCCCATGCAATGCATGGAAAACGAGTGCAACACACATACAAACAAACATGCACATACACATGTATGTATATCGGAGCCAAGAAGTGGTTGATTATATGTTATGTTATTAATTTATCTAAATTATTCGTATTAGTCATTTACTTGCTTATTTGATTAATTTTTTATTTATCTACTTTTCCGCCCAAGTGACTAGTTATTAATATGTTTAATTATTTCTTTATCTATTTAATTTTTCTAATATGTGAATCTGACGTATCAGTTTCTATCTGTTTTGCTTGAGGGACCTAGTAAGACCCTATGTGAGGCAGTAAATGCCCCAGATAGGGTGGCTATTAGAGGGCAAAAGTGAAGAGCTAGAATAATATGAGGTTGTATACATCATACCAGATTAGTGAATCAGAGTAAATATAGAACTTTTAGACATAAGAATAATGAAAGATGAGTTAATTATTTAGAAGTAATTCTTCATATTACAATAGATGATCTATAATAAATATAAGGGTACACTACAGTTTTGTCACCTGCAGTTTGAGGTATTTTTCATTTTAGACCATAGACTTTAAAAATTTATAAAGTAGACCCTATAATTACATTTTGCATCCACGTTAGACCATTCGTTGGATCTCTGCTTAAAAATATTAACGGTCTGTCATGGTTTGCTGATGTGGCATTACATGGCAAGTAGTTTAATGTCACGTTAACTTTTTAATTTACCCAACTGTCATATAGGATGAATTACCTAAATTACACCTAATTCTCCCTCTTCTTTCTTCTTTGCTGAGTTCCCTCCTTTTTTTTTTTTTTACTTTTTCAACTATTTCTCTCTCCCTCATCCTGCAGATCGCACGACCGAATACGCTGCCCAAGCTCTGCTCTCGCTCTGTTCAACGTCAGAAGGCGCAGATGTTGTTGAATTTTCTAAGGAATTCATGGCCTGAAAATTCTATTGGGTATTCAGAGGATTTTAATTGCAGTGAATTGGTGGTACCCTTTGATGATTTCTCCATCATCTTCTTCATCGTAATGGTTTTCAATCTAGTCTCAATTTTTCTTACTGTATGATTGGTGTGATCCCATTCCATGACTCTTTCTTTCTTATGGGTCTCTTGCATTTTTCTATTTTTTGTTTGTTTTTTGTTTGTGGGTATTAAATTTCATAGCTCAAATGACTGTGTAATTGGGTTTAACTGTAAATTTCTTTGGTGGGTTCTATTTTTGGCCTTCTTGTAAAGTTGAGAGACTCTTATACTTTCTTCGGAAGCTTGAGGTAATGTTTAAAGAAGTGGCTAATGCCCCTTAGTGATGAGGGAGTCGTTTCCTGTGTTGCTGACTTGTAGGCCTTTTTGTTATGGTTTAGGTTGTGAAGAGAAGTTTTGGGTTTTGAATATATTGGAGTTTGAACTCAGGGAAGAAGAAAGAGAGGGGGAATTAGGGGTAGTTTGAGTAATTCATCCTACGTGGCAACTGAGTAAACTAAAAAGCTGATGTGGCGTTAAACTAATTGTCATGCGATGCCACATCAGCAAACCGTGACGGACCGTTAATATTTTTAAGAGAAAATTCAATGAAAGGTTTAACGTGAATGCAAAATGTAACTCTAGGGTCTACTTTATAAATTTTTAAAGTGTAAGGTCTAAAATGAAAACTATGCTAAACTGCGTGGGGCAAAACTATAATTTACCCTAAATATAATTACAGACATAATAAATGAATAACATGTTGAATATAATAGAGATGATCACGTAGATCATAAGGTATGAAATATACCTAGAGTACCTATTAAAGAAAATTAAAAGTCAACATGGTCAGTGGCTTCTTTTATGCAACAACTTCATGTTAAAACAATTGAAACAATTTAGGCTCTAGTGAAAGAGAATGAAACTTATCAATTACTCTCTATGAATGTTATTAAATATCACATTGAAGAAGGATATAATTTTCTTCCTTCATTTTCTCTCTTTCTTTCTTCCTTTCTCTGGTTCCATTCTTCTTCATGGTATTAGAGCTAGCCCTGACCAACGTCTTCTTTCATGGCTGAAACCGAAGGAATCTCCTCCATTTAAAATCAACTTGTTGCTGAAAAGCAACCTGAAATTCTAGCCAATTCTTCCCCTTCTTCTTCTCAAGGTGTTACTCATTCTACCTCTGCTATGACAAATATTGAATCTTCCTCTCACTCTCCAATTTTCCTCATTTCTAACATCTTCAATTTGATATCGATCTAGGCAATTTTGTTCTCTAGAAATTCCATATTCCAGCCATCCTAAAAGCCCATGCTATCATCAGTTTGTTAATGGAACCATCAAGTGCCTTGCAAGACTGATCAAGATTGATGATGAAACCGAAGCTCTAAACCCTAAGCACGAACAATGGGTCGCTTAAGATCAAGCATTGATCACATTGATCAATACAACCCTTTCACCGATGGCTCTATCATATGATGTAAAACGTTGAAAGAAGTTTGGGAATCGATCGAAAAGAGGTTCGCTTCTATCTCCAAAACTAATATTCTCCAACTGAAATCCGAACTACATCATATGTTAAAGAAACCCACTGAAGGCATCGACTCCTACATGTAAAGGATTAAAGAAATTCAAGACAAGCTTGTAGCAATTTCAGTTCAAATTGAGGATGATGATGCTCTCATCTATACCATCAATGGACTCCCCACTGAGTACAACACCATTCTGACCTCGATCCTTTTTAGGGATGAACCCCTATCTCTCGAAGAATTATATGTCTTCCTCAAATCGGAGGAACATTTTCTTACAACTCAGCATAAACAACAAGAATCCAATACCCAATCCCGCATCTTTCCTTGCTGCCCAAACAAATCGAGGTTCAAATAAGTGTCGTGGCTCTCGATATTCAAGAGGAAACCGAGGAAATTAGGGGCGTTTTCCATCTAACAGAGGTGGGCGAAATCCAAATTGGGGATTTTCACCCATGCCTTCAATTCTTTAGACTCTGTTACTATACATGTGTTACATACTTCATCTGATTTAAATACTACTGGTAATCATGTTGCTTCTGATTCTATTATGCACACTAATTTGGACACTGCTAATTCTATTTTTGTTTTACATAATGCTGACTCTAACTTGGATTCTGTTCCTCACTCTCCATCCGCATTTGTTCTGCCTCCTGGTTCTGCTTCTTTCTTCCCTCAAAATAATGCTTTACAACCTGCTAGAATCATTAATAATCATCCCATGCAGACTCGTTCTAAATCTGGAATTTCAAAGAACTAGGGTCTAATTGCCACTACTTTAGATACTACTGTTGAGCCTCCTCATTTTAAAATTGTATCAAACATTCCATCATGAAAAAAATGCTATGACTGATGAGTATACTGCCTTTATTTCTCAAAACACATGGACATTGATGCCCTTTCCTCTAAATAAGAATTTAGTGGGGGTGTAAATGAGTATACAAACTAAAATACAACCCCAATGGTACTATCGCTAGTCATAAAGCTCGATTAGGTACTAAGAGATATCATCAATGGGAAGGGATTGATTATGGAGAAACATTTAGTCCTGTCATAAAGAAACCTACTACCATTCTTATATTACTTTCTTTGGCTGCCTCTTTTGGTTGGACTCTTAGTCCATTGGATATCAAAAATGCTTTTTTACATGGAAATTTTTATGAGAAAGTTTATATGTCTCAACCTCCCAGTTTTGTAGATAAAGATCATCCTAGTTATTTTTGGAAGCTTAACAAAACTTTATAGGGTTTAAAGAAGATCCTAGAGCTTGGTTTTGAAAAGTTTACATCTCATCTTTTATCTATTGATTTTGTTGGATCCCATGTAGATAATTTCATATTTGTTCATGTTACTTCGTCCTCCGTGACTTATATTTTACTTTATAAGGATGTCATCATAATTAGTGAGACAAATTATGCTTCTATAGACAAAATTGTTCAAACTCTACAAAATTCCTTTGATATGTATGATCTTGGTGACTTAATATACTTTCTTGGTTTAGAAATTAGTGGTACTAGTCATGGGATAATTTTGAATCAGCATAAATATGCTAGAGACTTTCTTTTAAAGTCACGCATGATCAATGCTAAGCCATGTCAATCTCCATGTGCTTCAAAATCTCTTATTTATAGTCACATGGATTCTCCTCTCTCTGATATAACCTTATACCGAAGCATAGTAGGATCACTACAGCCTCTCGTGTTCACTAGACCTGATATTAGCTTTGCCGTAAATAAAGTATGTCAATTTATGCATTCTCTTACTACTGCACTTTTTTTTTGCTGTTAAAAGGATACTTCGATATATTATTGGTACTATTGATCATGGTCTTATATTTAAACAAGATTTTCTTAACTTGCAGGCCTTTATAGTGACTCTGATTGGGCTAGAAATCCATCAGATAGGAAATCCACGTTCGGCTTCCTCATTCTTCTTGGCCCAAACGTGATCTCTTGGAGTGCAAAGAAGTAGAGCACGGTTACAAGATCTTCGACATAAGCTAAATATAAAGCTTTAGCTAATACTGCAACAGAGATTAATTGGATACGTCAGATTTTATGAGATTTACATGTTTTCCATGCTACTGCTCCTACACTCTACTATGATAATACATCGGCTATTTCTATTGCTTCTAACCCCGTTCTCCAAGCTGGCGCAAAGCATGTCAAAATTGACTACCATTTTGTCTGAGAAAGGGTGATGAAGAAAGTCATTATTATAAAATATAAACATTCTCAGCTTTCAACTAGCTGACTTGTTTACTTAACCATTATCTACTCCTCAATTTTCCTTTTCCTTTTTAAGAGACAAGCTTATCACTAAACCCTCAATAAATTTGAGGGGGGGTTTTAAACTAAATGGTTAGCTAGATTAAGTCAGTTAGCTTGTTAGAGTATTTTAGTCTTTTCCTATTTTTGGTACCCTTTCTCATTGTATTTATCTCTCGAGGTTACTGTGTGAAGTAATAATAGAAATCAGTCTTCTTGTTCATTCTTCTTCAATATGGATGGTGTAATATGGCGCGATGTGTATTGGGGATTACATTAATACTTATTCCATAAGTGGAAGAGAGAAAATCAACTTTCAATTTCATAAAAGGAGTTTTTTCTCCTCATTATCATAATTGAATTTTTAAAAACATCACTATGAATTTTTTTCTCCTCATCTTTTCTTTAATCCTACATATCAATTATCTCCTTATATTATCCATCATAATGATAATCGGTTTGTCTCTTACTTCCAATATATAGGTATTGGAGCACTCAGAAAGATTATTCAATAACACGTCACATTTGAGCCTTGAACTAAAGGCATGCCTAACCCAATGTTTTTTCTTGACATTGTTCAACCAATTGTATGCATCTTCATCTATACTTTTCAGGTTTCCATCTCCATATCGAACTCATAGGATGTGGGGGACCTTGTTGCATTTCATAAGGCATCTTTGTATACTTTATCCATAAAATTAGGCTTGAACATTGTATAGAGGTGCCTCACACATAATCTGTACTCAACCCCTATTTCATCTAATGGAAACAACAACATTTTTTGTTGAACATAAATGAGGTAAGATCCAATTGCTGTCTAGGATCAATGTCTGCAACCAATAGATCAAAGAACCATCTCCAAGCATCTTTAGTCTCTTGCACAACTACAGTGATGGCAATGTGATATATGCAGTCATTCCTATCTACTCCAACCATCGTCATTAATTGACCCTCACATACTCCTTTCCAGTGGCATGCATCTATACCAATATATAGGCCTACATCCACTTAAAAACCCTTCTACAAGCCTCCAAACATACATGAAGCCTCCGAAAAAGTGGTTGCACCTCAAGACATGGCCTGTCAACTTTCATCTTAACTGTGTTGTTGATGTTGGATTTTTTTAATTCCTCACAATACTACCACAGCCTGGCATACAATTCGGTACATGTTCCCTCCAACTACAGAAAAGCATGTTGCTTTGCCTTATATGCTTGGCTTTTAGTTATGTTAACCAAATGGTCCTGCCTCACTATTTCAACTATCTCACTCAACTTCCATCTTCTTTAGCTTCTAAACCTACTAAATAGTGTTTCCCAATCCATTTTGAACTCACATGTCTATTACGAAAGTCTCTAGCACAAGTGTGTTCGTGTATGTATACCTTGATTTGCAAAGTGTTCCCCAACTGCATCTTACAAGCAAATACCCTCTATTTGTAGCCCTTTCCGCTACAAATCACATACACTCATTTCTTTTAATTTTTTGTAAAACTTCAAGTCATGACCAATTTGTATCGAGTGAGCCCTTACAACTTTCTTAAACTCAGTACAGTCCTTAAACTTCATACCTAACTTAAACACTACATTCGACAAATCGTGCTCAACCATAAACTCAGGGTACCTCTCCGCATCATCATCTTAATTCCTAGGAGAGTTTAAATGTTCCTCCGAACCATAGTTAGAACCAACATCATCAAATTGTTCAGAATTAACATTAAATGCATCATCAATGTCATCAACATTGGCACCAAACTATTCATCATCATCCATTTCAAAATCATTCTCAACTAATGCCCTTAAGTCAATGCTCCTGACACTCTCATCACTGCTAGCATACTCAATATTATTTGATTTATTTGATTCACATGCCATGACTGCATAATAACAAAATAATTCTTATCATATGTGTGAAACAATAATATATAAATAGAGATATAAGATTGGTTCGTTGATATACATGTTCTTATGATTGGGATATACAGTAACAAGAGCCATGTTCGTTGGTATGTAGGTTCATAAGATTGGGATAAACAACTAAAAGCTAAAACTCGACTATACATATTCATAATATTCGGCTGATACATAGGTTCATAAGATTCGGTTCATAAAGTTAAAAATTCAGTAAATAAACAACTTAAAACTAAAACCCTTATTCTAAACACTTAAAATAAATAAACAACTTAAAACTAAAACTCCTATTTCAAAACCCCAAGGGATAATATTAAATATCATAAATTGAACCAATCCCTAAATGAAATCAACAAATAAGTACATATTCTATGGACTTGACAAAGAGACAAACCTTTTACACCCTTCAATTTTGTGGAGGAGAAATACCCGAGGAGAAGAACTTCGAGGAGAAAAACCCAACAAACCCGAGAATAACTTGCTAAGAAAAGAACGAAATTGATAAAAAAATACAAGGAGAAGAAGGATAAACGAAGAATCAAAGCTTTCCTGCAACAAGAAGTGATCGAAGCTAAAAAAATCGAAGCTTCGTTTCTTCGTTGATCTGGAAAGCGTCGAGAGAGATGAGGGGTGGCGGGAGAGAGAAAGTGATTTTTTACTCGATGGGTGGAGAGAGAAGGTAAAAGTTAAAAAAATTGTTTCAAAAGCAAAAGTAACAAAAATATTTTTTAATAAAGTAAAAATGTATTATGAGTTGGAGAGAGAAAATTATATTTTTAATGGATAATTATACACTTATGGGTCGTACACAGTCACGTCATCACTAAACGTATCATGTTATCACTAAACATATCATGTCATCACTAAACGTCACCAGCCACGTCAGCGTGTCCGTTAAACTTAGTTAATTGGAGAGTGATAGATAGACTAGATTAAGAAGTTAAGTAAACTCTGATGATCAAATTGAGATTTTTTAAACTGCGATAAATAAACTGAAAAATGATGTAAAGTATGAAGGCCAATTTAATAATTTTCTCTAAAAATAATTATTAAATGTATCATCCATAACTTAAAAATAATAAAATTGTTTTGCGGCTAGTAAAAGGATCGAAGTAATCAACTAAGAAATATGGCAGGAATGAAAAGTTGATTCTTACAAAAACCAACAAGAAGCATTCAAAGAGAAGGGAAGAACGAAGCTAAGAGAGTCTACATCCCACCATATCGGGTTGTCATGGTACTTAATTTATGTGAAGCTACCTTAATTGTATGTGATGGTATCTGCATTCAGGATACCTCAATTGTATTGTATAGCGAGATACAAATAATACATTTAAGGTACCTCACTATCCAACAAACATTTTAAGTATCTCTAATCACAAATTTGAGTTACCTCGATACACATTTTAGGTCCACACACATTTGAGTTACATACTTACCCATACCCGTGCATAGGAGCAAACACTCCCCTTGTTGTATTGAATGGTAAGAATTGCGTCAATGGAGACGAAAGATGGTGTGTTTTTGCCGAAAATGCCTCCTGATGAATGCAAGAAATGTCAATGACTTTCGCCTTTAGTCCGAAAGCCAAGTCGATTATTGGGTCAAGACCAAAGCGATCACTACTCATCATCACGAATACAAGTCTCAACAGACACAATGGACAATGGGACTTCCTAAGTCCGATAGAACCACTCTGAGAAGTTAGGACAAATTATTGAGGAGCCCAAACTCTAATTGGGCCAAAGAATCCCAAGCTGATCAAAGGCCCGCAACACAAGATGAATTGCCCAAACTAAAGAGGCATGGGCCCAAGGATATATCCAACACACTCTCTGGCAGGACCCGAGAGCTCTTTGTCACGCATGATCTTCAATTTGTTGTCCACCAAAGTGAGCGGGACAGGTCTCGACATCCACAGGAATCAGGATGGACTCCTGCCAGGGATCGAGGCTGACATGTTCCTTCTATCGTCACCAAAAACAAGAGGGCCACACCATGACAGGATTCAATCAGGTGAGAGGGGTCTGAACCCCTGTCATGATGGAGACAGATCTAAAAACCCTAGAATGATAGCTAAGAAACAACCACTTTAGGAGATGCTTAGCCTCCAAGGAAATATGGATTAGGGAACTACATATATGGAATTAATGAAAGTTATTTGGCAAACATATCTCCTTTCCTATATTAAAACAAAGAGTATTTGTGGAATTACGAAAATCCTATAGATAAGATGGTGTCTACTTCCTTCAATAGTATTGAATTCCTTAAGTTGAGCATTACACTAGTGTTCGACTTCAATGATCGTTCTTATGTTGTATATTCTTGTGTGATTCATATAGACCATATGAGATTTTACACATCTACATACATTATTTATGTTACATGTACCTTATTTTAGATTTACTTTAAATATATCTTCCAGTGTGTTAGCTTCCCGGTACCGTAAAAAGACCGTTAAATTAAAGTTTTATTTACTTTTCTACACCCCTAGACTAATTAAATCCTTAAACTAAACACTTCTTTTATTTTTCACTTTTTTAAACCCCAAGCCCACTAAAATTGCGTTTTCCCTCCAAAGTCAAAATAATTTCCTTTCTTACCGTTCTTCTCTCTTTATCTCTCTTTCTCAAGAGCAACTCGTAATTGAAGACTTAAAGTTTCAACTTGAAGTCTTCAAGTACAAGTTGCTCCTTGGACTTGGGTTTTTCAAAGAGTCAGCTTAGTACTTGCAGACTTTAAGTTCTCACTTACAATCTTCAAGATTCAACTTGAGTACGAGTTGCTTTATGGACGGGTTCTCTCTCCGTTTCATACTAAAGACAACAAGTTCACATTTGATGATGAACTGAAAGTATGTGAACTAGAAGTATAGGATCTGTAATCTACTTTCAAGCCTCCTAGCTACATCCACATTATAAAATACATAAAATAACGAAGTACTTTGAATTTTCAAAACATACAAGCCTTATATGTTAGCATCTGTCCTAACGTTTCTAAAGGTTAAAAGCAAGCCTAACATTTCTTCTCAGTCTCAATTATCACAGTATAAACTACAATGGAAACATAAACATTCTTATACAGACAAAAGCTTCTGTCACGAAAGAAGTCAAGAAAAAAGGGAACCTAAAATTATGAAACAATCAGCCTCGCTCCACGTCATGACGAATAATTATCCACAAATATTGAACAGACCATCTTGCTTTTAGATTATGAAATTGCATTCTCTTATCCTTTAGAGTTCACTTCAGAAGCAGCTTTTGGAATATGGTTTTTCAATTTTGATGAAACCCCAAAAGCTTAGGCAAAGATTTTGCTCAAATGATTGTTCTAACTTCCCCTTCTTCTAAGAATTCTTTTTTTTTTTTTAGGGTTGGAAACCCAGAGAAGATTTTCCTTGGAGAAATTTGGTGACCCATATTAGAGAGAAAGAGGCTTAGAGAGAGATGAAAAAAAGGTCTTCTAAGAATTCTTATGAGGGGTAGAAACCTGGAGAAGATTTTATTTGGAGATTTTTGGTGAGCCTTAATAGAGAGAAAGAGTAATATAGAGAAAGATAGTCTAGGAATTCTATTGGGGGTTGGAAATTTTGCAAGGTGACTTTTCTAATAAAAAAAAAGAGGGAGGTGTCGAAGAAAATAGAAAGAGCTTTAAAGAGCTTTGAAAAACAGAAAAGAGAATAGAAGAAAAAAGACGAAAGAGATGGAAAGATTAATAAAATAGAGAGATTGAAAGAAATAGAGGGAATGAAGATGAATAAAGCCTTAGCATTTTTCTAGTTTCACATCATGGAGCTATTTATCAACCACACCAATTTAAAGGATCGGCGATACCAGGGAAAGTTTTATCATGCCGTGAAAAAAATTTCACGGTATAGACGCTGGGCTATTGTAACCCTTAGATTGCATTCGAAGGAATTTGAGCCACACAAAGCTCAGCAGGTAGCAGGTTTTAATTTTTTTTTTAGGATTTTTTGGGATTCACCGAATACGTACTGAGGTTCATGAAATACATACTGGAGTTCACCAATTATATAGTGGGGTTCAACAAATATGTACAAAATAATAATTCTTGGAGGGGTTCACCAAATACATACTGGAGTTCACTAATTACGTACTGTTGTTCATCAATTACGTATTGAGTTTCATTAAATACGTACAAAAGAATAATTCTTAGAGGGGTTCACCAATTATATATTGGGGTTCACCAATTACATAGTGGAGTTCACCAAATACGTACAAAAAAATAATTCTTAGAGAGGTTCACCAATTACGTAGTGACGTTCACCAATTACGTAGTGAGGTTCGCCAAATACGTACAAAAGAATGATTCTTGGAGGGATTCACCAATTATGTAGGGGGATTCACCAATTACATAGTGGGATTCACCAATTACGTACAAAAGAATAATTCTTGGAATGATTCACCAATTACATAGCGAGATTCACCAATTACGTAATGGGGTTCATCAAATATATAGAAAAGAATAATTCTTGGAGGGGTTCACCAATTACGTACTCGAGTTCACCAATTACATAGTGGGGTTCCCTAAATAAGTACAAATTAATAATTCTTGGAGGGGTTCACCAAATACGTATTGGGGTTCACCAATTACATACTAAGGTTCACTAATATATCTCAGAGATTTCTCTAACAAATCTCGATGGTTTCTGTAACCAATACCGGCGATTTTGGCCCACTACCGACGGTTCCTAGCATTTTTTATTTTATTTTTTTGTGGTTTTGTTGTTTTTTCAGCGCTTTTGCATCGATACAATGGAGGACCTTTTTATGACAGTCTTTCAACAAATTTTATTTTTTAAAATTGATCAGGGTATACTAGATGAATTGCAAACAAATTAATTCATAAACGCTTAAGAATATATTCGTGATTATGTTGTTGTCATTTTACAACAAGTATCAAGTAAAATAATCTTTTCCCACTAAATTTTAGAAGAACCCCTCAAGGAATAATTGATTTTATATGTTAGATATTTTGGTGAACCCCTCGAAGAATGATAGATTTTGTACGTGAAATATTTTGGTGAACTCCTCGAAGAATGATTGAATTTGTACCAGAAATGATCAACCCATCGAAGAATGATTGATTTTGAACGTGATATATTTTGGTGAACCCCTCAAAGAGTGATTGATTTTGTAGGTGAAATATTTTGGTGAACCCCTCGAATAATGAGTGATTTTGTACGTGAAATATTTTGGTGAACCCCTCGAAGAATTATTGATTTTGTACCTGAAATATTTTGGTGAGCCCTTCGAAGAATTATTGATTTGTACGTGAAATATTTTGGTGAACCCATCGAAAATGATTAATTTTGTACCAAAATAATTTTGGTAAACCTCTCCAAGATAATAATTCTTGGAGGGATTCACCAAATACGTACAACCTAGTCGCCATACCAAATAGGCGAATCACCTATTTTTAGCCCCTAAACGTCATCCTGAAGGTGCCAATTGCATCATCAAAGACAAGCGCTAGTTTAATGAAAGTTGTTTGGTCTCTAATAATCATTCTTCACATTTTCCTTAAAATTGATATTTTTGTAATTATTTACGATACACAGGAAAAATCATTGATAAAAATAAAAAAAAAATCTTTATTTCAATGCAAACATTCATGATACTAACTTATTATGTGAAATTAGATTGGATTAATTATGGATACTTGATATAATTGAACACATATTCATAAACTTGTTAAAAGTTGTTATTGATAATGTTGTTGTGCTTTTATGGGAAGTATTGAGCGAGATGGTTTGTCACCATATATAATTATAGTTCGTGATTTTATGATGGTCGGTAAATCCTATTTATCGGTTTGACGAACACATATAACCCTCAAGCTCAGATTCTATCTTCAAATCGAACATATCCATTAAATGTTTGAAATTGAATATTGAAATTTGAAATTTTAACCAAATATGTTATAAATTATAACCCCATAGAATTTGAAAAACAACCAATTACGCTTTAATTTATAAGCATATAAAAAATCCTGAAAATTTAAAGAGATTGGAATTACGAAAAACCCCAAAATAGCTTCCGGGCCTTCAAAAGTACTTAAAACAGTATTTTTTAGGACCAAAGCTGAGCAACGATGGGTAAATCACGTTGCGCATGTAGATCTCTGAATAAGCTTTGATTTGATATCTTATGGCCCAGGTGGTTCCACTTGAGTCTAATGGTACGCCCTCCGGATAGTGTCACGATCCAATAAGGAGTATTGAGACCAAACAACTATATGTCTAGCGTTTTGGTCTCAAAAGCCACCAGCTGGCCCCAAACTCCAGTCATTGTATGTGATTCTCCTACCACGACTAGCGTTTCAGGCCCGTTGGACACGTTTGAGCCCCAAACGCCATGGTAACAAGTGTTTTTCTTATGTCCCAATGACACGGGTCAAACGCTTGTGTGTCTAGCGTTTGGGGCGACTAGCAGGCTCCAAATGTTTGGCCCGTGTCACTAGGACACGAGCCAAACTCATGTTACTATGGCGTTTGGGGCCCAAACGCGACCAGCTGGCCCCAAACGCCAGTCCTGAATGGCAACTCGCCATGTAGTGATGGCGTTTAGGTCCTCATTGTGACGTTTGACTCTTAACAATTTTCATACAAACTTAGCTATATTCACACACTTGGACATTTTCACATACTTAATAATTTTATGACTAGTCATTTTCACACTTAACCATTTCATACACTTGGTTATTTTTTGCACATTTAACCATTTTCATACGTTAACCATTTTAACATACTTGGTCATTTTCATGTGCTTAGTTATTATCATAACTTAGCCCCTTTTTACAACTTAATCATTTAACACACTTGGCCATTTCTTTATTGTCAAACGCTAGTTTAACGACTCCAATTGCTAAGTGTCATTTTCACCCACTTAGCAAGTTTTGCAACTTAGCCAATTCACACACTTAGCAAGTTTTGCAACTTAGTCAATTCACACACTTCAACATTTTCATACACTTAGTCATTTTCACACACTTAGTCATTTTCACACATTTGGTCATTTCATACACTTAGACATTTTTACATACTTTATCATAGTCAATAAATTATATATTCATACACTTGGTCATTTTCACACAATTTCATATACTTGTCATTTTCATGTAGTTGTTTTTTTACGTAGTGGGGTTCACCAAATGCGTAATGAAAGGTATAATAGTTTTTACAAGTTAGCCTTTACACACAAGGGTTTTGATGCACTTAACTATTTTTATATACTTAGTCATTTCACACCCCTTAGTCATTTTCACACACTTGGTCATTTTCATACCCTTAGCTAGTCTTGAATGACAGCTCGTCATGTAGTGATGGCGTCTAGGTCCCCATTGTGGAGTTTGGCCCTAGTGTGGCGGGTTTAGTATTTGTTTCCACACACTTGGTCATTTTCATACCCTTAGCCATTTTCATACACTTGGTCTTTTTTTTTCATATGCACGTAGCATATTTTCTTGCACTTAAGAATTTTCTCTACTTTCCCATTTTCATGTACGTGTTTTGATGGAACTCAACTATTTTCATGTACTTAATCATTTTCACAAGGTAGTCCTTTTCACAGAAGTGTCTTTAGCCGCGGTTTTTGGTTCTATACCAGTGGTTTTAGTTCTAAACTAAGCCAATTTTGCAACTTAGCCACACACCTTGACAATTTTCATTGACTTAGTAATTTTCTAACCCTTTTGCCATTTTTATGTTCTTGTTTTTATCACTTATTCATATTTTCATGCACTTAAGAATTTTCAAATATATTTAGGCATTTTCACATACATTCCCTATGGTGAATTTCCATGTGCTCAGTTGGTCATTTTCATGGACCTACTATATTTACATTAGGTCATTTTCACACATTTATTTTCATACATTTTATCATTTTCGTACACTTAGCATTTTTTGCAACTTAGCCAATTTGACGTACATTTAGCACTTTTCACACCTATTTATTTATACACTTGTTCATTTTCACACATTTTCATACCCTTAACCATTTTAACGTACTTGGTCATTTTCATGTACTTAGTTATTTTCAAAATATAGCCGTTTTTGAAACTTAATCATTTAACACACTTGGTCATTTCACACACTAAGAAAGGGGGCAAAGTGCAAGTAAAAAAGGGTGTATATATATAGGAAAGGTCAGAGTGGGTGTGTGATGATATTGTTCATCTTGTTACACAAGTCACTATTATGCACTCATCATCTTCTTCTAATTTGTTTATTTTTCTAGCAAATCAATGTTTACAAGAAACCATTCAATGACTTTTCAAATTTAAGCATTTTGTGATGTCTTTCACATCGCATTCTCAGTCGTATAACTCGTCTTGCACAAACGTCTATGAGAAAATCTACCATTTCCTGTAAATTTTTAAGTCATTGATCAATGAGATAAATTGCAATTTTCAAACGAGCAGGATGGAGACTTACAATGATCAAAGGAATTGGTTGTGGAAACAACTTGTTTCTTCCCAGTAAACTGTTATATGCCACTTTCCAACTGCAATCAAACTATTTTGGTACAGAGAGATGATAGAAAATGGTAAGATGCAAAAAAAAAAAAAAACAAAGACCAATTAATTAGCAACCTATTTCACGTGCGTTAAGTACTTGTTGATGTCATAGTAACTCTTATTCAATTGAGTTTATGAAAGGTAGCAGTATGTAAATCTAGTTATAACTTCATATATATTCTACCGCACACATGTGAACAACAGGCCATAATTGTAATTTGATAAATAGGACAATGTGGAAACAACTTACATAATCATTGGCCCTCGAGCCTGCTGAGCTCTGTCAATTTTTTTTTATTTCCTATCCAGGGCTGTCTAGTTTGATTCTAGAGAAGAATACCTACAACCAAGACCCACACATGAAAGTAATTATACTGTTATTGAAACCACTTGCTTGGCGATTTAAGCAGCGAACAAGGTTGTAGTGAAGCGTAAAACTTTGAGACCCTTCATATATATTGCAGTGAGATGAAGTAAGAGCATGAACAACATAAAATGAAATGAAGAACTAGATAATCTTCAACCATGAATGTATACTCTACTGTCAATAATGCAAAGAGATGGCTTAATCCTCTGAAATAATCAGTTGACAATGAACTAAAACCCGCAAAAACCTATATTATAAGCAAAACATGTATGATAAAACAAATACCATAGATTAAAAGTAGTTAAACAAAAAATTCTAAAGAAAACATATTCAAATAATTCACACGAACATGAACAAAAATAAAGTATCTCGATTATAAGCCAAAAAAATTATTGAACAGACATAAATGAGTTAAACAACATATTCCTAGAATTTTACTTTTTGTGGCATGAAAAACGTCTGCTACATGATTCCTCATCATTTTCCTATGTTTTTATACTATCATTTTTATTTTCATTTTTTCAGAAGTGAATAAACCATCAAAACATTAATAGTAACTAGAAAGTCAATTTTGATTCATTAAAAAAATTTCAATGATGTTAAGCTTTGTGAACCCAAAAACCATTTACCTTCATAGAAGTAAGATAATCAACACGTTTGCGGAAAAATACACATCTTCTCTCTTTGCGATTCCCATGGAACCAAGACTAGGCCACCAGCTCTCCCTAGGTCGGTAAGCTCTCTCACTCTACTCTCTTAGTTTGATCTCTCACTTTGCTCTCCCCCTCTCTCCCTATTTTCGAGGCTCTATATAATTTTATCCTCTAACACTCTCCCTCTCTTAATAAGCCTCAAAATCCCTCTAACTTTCTCAAAATTTCTTAAACTCTTCTCAGATTTAGCTTCTAATTGTTGCAATTAGCCTCTTCTTTCCCAAAAAATTAAGCAACTAAAACTAGGAAAGTTTACAACTCGGGGGATGTTGAGCAACATCGCTTAGCGCCATTCGCTATGGTCCTCAAGACTGAGCTTTGTCGCTTGAGCGGTGCATCCTGGCAAGGGTATCAGATTTGTCTGCTCAGATTCTCAGGACATTATTGTTGAAGCTATGAAGAAAAGAATTGTGCCGCTAGGATTCTCAAGACTCTCTTACTCGTTTTCTCTCTATCTGTCTTGCTCTTTGTCTCTCCCTCTCTAAAACAGAGCTCTACACCTCTTCAAAAATTTCACTGTGTGAAGGATATTGATCTTTGCCTCCAAGGTTCTTCAAATTTTACAGGTATTTATTTTTTCACAATCTCAGTTTCTTAATTTCTCAAACGCTAATTCTTACACCAATTTTGGGGAAATAAATATTTGTACTTGAAAATTTATTAAACTTAAGTCCAGCTTGTGAATTTGAAAGAAACTAAAAGAGACTAAGAACCCAAGAAGAAGAGAAACTGGTGAGCTAAAGTTGTGGCATCCGATTTCTAGAATTTTTTTATTATTATTTCTCTCTTAAATTTGAATTCTTATCTCTTGGGCTAAGTTCTATCTTTTAGTTGGATGGGAGAGTGGAAATTTTGTACTCGGGCTTGAAAGTTTTTCTTGCATGCAAGATGAGAATCTTTCCCACGTCCTCTTATGTTTAATTAAAAAACTTATATAATGGGTTAATATTGAGTCTGAAGATTGTGGTTTAGGGATTCATTGGGAGAAGGATGGATAGAGTGAATTTAAAATTCAAATTTCTTGAATGTGGCTTGGGTATAAGTAATGTAGGAAAACCCTTTTTCTTTTTACTTGTCTAAATTGTGATTGAAATTTTAAGTTTGGATCAAGTGTTCAATATTAAGTTTGTGTTGTCCTCTGTAGGCTCAATTGAATGAATGTTCTTTCTCTATCTTTCCCCCATCTATTAACTCTTTACTATATGGGTTTAAGCGGCAATCTAACACATGGCATAGCATTTAACATAATGCTTATAGTTTCAGGATTATAGAGGTCTCAATGAAAGCTTTTATCGAACACAACAAAGTACGTGGCCTTGTAACGATAAAAAATGTATGTCGATTCTTTCATTTCACCTTCTAAGCAAGAAAATTGTTATGATATAAAGCATCATGGATTAAATTAGTATCTTTAGGCTGACCTTAAGTCATAGAGCTTGACCTTTTTGTTTGGTTTTAATATATGCTCTGTCATTGTCTTCTCTGATTTTAACTATATTGTCTCTGAATTTAATGTTTTGTTTCTCATTTTGTTTATTAAGTAATCATTATCAGAAAGGATGTGTTTTCTATTAAATTGAGAATGAGTTTAGTGATTGGCTATAAATTTGGATTGATGGAATTGTACATATTTTCTCCATGTTTAGGATGAATGATATGATGACGTTTGTGGAGAGATTGAGATGTTACAGCAATGTAGTCATCTGAATATAAATTTGGATTGTTTAGTTACCTTGGGAGTTGCCAAGGAGAAAAGTATCTTTGAGTAGGAAAATTTTTGAAATTTTTTTATACTTCCAATTGTATCAACTTGGCTGAGTAAAAAAAACCAGTTATAAGATTATAGTGATTGTTACGGTGAGTGATATTTCTTCTATTATATCATTGTTCTTTTTAAAGAGTAAATATGGTACTAATTGAAATGGATCAGACATAAGTTCTCAGTCAGGAAGAGTTTCTTTAGAAATCATTGAATGGTAAGGGATAGAAGAATATATTCAAGGTGGATTTGAGAATGAGAATATGTGAAATATGGTGAGTTCTTAACTTCCTTTTTCATATTCCACGTCTTAGGAACTTGACTTCCTTTAATTTCAATTTAATTATAAGTATGTTATTCAACCATGTTTTTTAAATAAGGACTTGTGGCCCTCAATTTTATGGATTTGCCTCTAAGTCTCAACTCACTAATATAATAAATCTTTAATTCTAAATGAACTCATTCTATCTATTCACTTGCTTGCAGGCCTCTGTTGCTGGGAAATTGAAGGGATTTGGTCAAATTGCATCCTCACAGCCAAGGGGTAGAAACTTTAGGTATTTGCTTTAGTCAAGAATTGTTTGGGTTCTTCAAAATGACTATTATAACTTCTATTTTGACAGAAAATTATATCATAGAAATTCGTTTAATATATTCACAATTTCCTTAATTTATCTTGTGTGTTTAATTCGTTGTCATAGTAGGAACTATCTATAACTCATCGGTTTTTCCAAATAGAGCACCAAATGGAAGGGTGATACTATTGAACTACATTGAGGGATTAATAATACTTGAATCTTGTCCTAGGTATGAGAATATTGTTCTAACGTGACATTGAATTTGTTGGGCAAGATTAGTGTTAGACCGTATCATTGTTTTTTATCCTATGGAGTCACCTTTCCTAGTTTGTTCAGGAACATTTGAATTGAAAGTTTATGGTATTGGAATCAAGTTGTTAGTTTTATTGCTGGTTAATTGTTTATTTTTTTTAGTTTTAATTAATTGTTTCACTTTGGCCAATTAAATTTTCAAGGGATGTTGAGTACTCGTCATTAGCTATGTTTAGTTGAAGAGGGATGATAAATTGTTTTACTTACCATGATTGAAATGGGGGGGGGGGGGNNGGGGGGGGGGGGTATATGGTGTTAAAACATATAACACTACTTTTAACATGTGATTTTCTGGAAGCATGTATTTGGCATTATTTTGTGTCTATGATAGCATATTAAAGACATTCTACCTGGAAATCTTGTATTCTGCCTCATTATTTTGAAAGAAATGTACGATCTGTTTTACTTTATAGTGGAACTCAGAAGCTGTAAATGACTATAAACAACTGATTTGTTAATCATCCTCTTTATTGTTTATGAATGAACATGTACCTAGATGTTTTTGTATTCTTTATACCTCCGAATTTGTTCGTAACTTTTGAACTTAGTTTTATGGTGATTTTATTCGTTTATTTCCTTGTATGAAAGAATCTTCAACTAATTCTTTCTTGTACTAGATTTTAACAATAACATTGCTTTCATTAAGGCTGTTCTTCTGAAATGAGATGTACAGGAACTCAATAGCTTATGGAGGAATTTTCAAAAGGTAATAATCTCTTCTTTATAGATGTTTAAGTATATATTAGGCTCTACTTCATTAATTTTTCCTCAGAAAGAGAGGTGAACTCTCAGTTATTTACTGAAGGTAAACAGTTGCACTGCCATTTTCTTTTATTTTAACTTTGTTTCTATTTGCTTAACGATCTTTGTTCTGTTGTCCAAATGATGGTTGAGTTATTCATACTTCTACCTAATGTTGAATTTATTTTTTGCAAAGCTCCAATGGTCTTATTTCTTGCAGAAGTCCAATAATCAAAAGAATCTCAACAGAAGCAAGCAAGTCACAAGGAGCTCCTACAACCAACGACATAACAGTTCATGAACCTTCACTACCTAGAAGACAACCACTTTCCCCTCCTCCTATGGCCGATGGTCCTAGATCTATGTAACTTAAGCGATTTAGATGTGAACTTATATTAGTTTTTAATTTTGTTCCTTAGGATATATTACTTTTGCTTGCTCTATGAAAAAAATCAATATGTAATTGTCATTTTGAGATATGATTTCTAGTGGAATATGATGTAATAATTTTGAGTAATGAAATAAAATGATATGATTTTGTTATTTTGTAATATTGTCAGGAAGTTAATTATTTTTATATTTGAACAATTGCAAGAATAAGTAACAAAAAAGATTATCAAAGCTATTTTATAGCATTAACAAAATGTTATGGAAAATGTAACAACACATTTCATAACATTTTATAGCATGAAAAAAATTCTATTAAAGGTCTTTTAAGCTTTCAAAAAATGCTATCAAAGAGAAAAAATTCCATAAGAAACTTATCACATCGTTTAAAAAATGCAATAAGAAACTTATAGTAGCATTTAAAAAATGTCATGGTAGAGTTACCATAGCGTTTAAAAAATGTCATGGTAGGTTTACCATAGCGTTTAAAAAATGCCATGGTAGGTTTACCATAGCGTTTAAAATATGCTATGGTAGGGTTACCATAGCGTTTAAAAAACATTATCGTAGGTTCTGACTTTTAATAACATTGGCTAATATTGCGTTTTAGGAAACGCTATCAAAATGCTACAATAACGTTTTTTGGCCACTCTCATAGCGTTGTTCTCTTGTAGTGAAAACATAAGTGAAAGGGAAAAACAAAAACCAAGTATGAAGCATCATAAACTAAACTCACAGAAGCCAACAGTAGAGTCCATCTTCTTTCTAGAACGAGCTCTATTCCTTGAGGCCAGTATCGAGGGCTACAAAGTCTTATGGTCTTCAACTAAGAGGAGAAACTTGTTTCTACATAATGTTCAGTATCCCTAATTATAATTTCAAGAGGAGCATAGACCGGTAAACCACTGTCAACATAAAAAAAACATGTAAATCACAACAAGGAGAAGATGAAAATCGCAATCAAAACCCTAAATAAGAAACATGCAAATCGTAACCAAAATCCTAAATCAGAAACATTTAAATCCAGAAACTTCTCCAAGAAGAGGAAGAAAAGAGATCTAGGGTAGAGAGATCGATTATTCCTGTATATTGTTGAACTTGAAGGATTTGCAAACTTACCGAACTAAAACCCTAAATCATGATAAAAGCTTGGAGAAGTGATCTCGATTGAAGTCACCGAGGGAAGCTGTCGTGTAGGTGACGTTGCAGTGGTAGTGGAGTCGCCTGAGATGTATATCATGTGCATTGATTTTGGGTTGAAGATAGGATGAGAGGAAGAATGAAAAAGAGAGAAGAATCTTGTATTTTGGTTGAAGAAAGAGAGAAAATGTGTTTTGTTCGAAGTAAGAAGAGAGAAAATTGAAGGAGATATGGCTACCAGTTGAGCCGGTTGTAATGAAAAATGGGAGAAAATCAAATTAATGGCTAGGATTATCCTAACCAGATCCAACGGCCAGGATCAATCTCAGCATCAATGTCAGGAAATATTTTTCTGGCATTGGAGATTGACCCCAATACAAGATGTTTGTTTGAGTGTATATCATCAACTCTAAACAACATGTTGAGCACCATAACTCATGAAACTATATATTTACCATTCAATTTATCTTTTTTCAATCTTATATTTTTTTGTTCATATACACATTTTTTTATTTGTGCTATGAGCTCCCACCAATGAATTGATGGCACAAATGGTGCATTTCTTCATTTGTTTAGATTTATAGTTTATTCTGCTTTTATTTCATGTTTTCCTTGTTGTCTTAAACAAAATTCTCATTTATTTTACATCTTTTTTTCCTTTCAATAATCCATGGTTGATGTGAGTCTTATTAAATCTCTTTATGTTTTTACTTTAACATTATTTGCTCTTGTGAAGCTTTTAAGACTGATTTTAAAATTCTAACAAGGAATTTTGAGAACTTTGATATATAAATGACACAAACCACTAAGGTGAAGAATTATTTTTGGGATACTAAGTTAATGCTAATAATTCTTATTTTCTAAAAAAAAAAAATCAATGATAGAGTTTGGGACTCTTCGGATACCAGTTTCCCGAACTAATGACCTAAAAAAGTTTTGGATATCGAGGATAAATCCATTACATTTACAAAAGGTAAATTTTTAGAGTTTTCAATGGTCCTAGTACCACTCGATTATTGTCATATACTTTGTTTAACTTTTCACACAAGATTTGACTAAGTGTGACATTTAAAAATATTTTTTTCAAACTTTTTCTAGGACCCTTTTAAAAATATTAGCAGTTGACAAAATTTTGGTACACTACAAGAAAAATGGTATTTAATGGTGGTTAAACGGTGGCGGTTGTTACAACCGCCACAAAAAAATGTGGTAAATGTTTAGGCAACGGTTTCCAAAAACCGCCACTAAAAGTCATATTTCATGACCATTAAGCAACAGCGGGTTATAATAAAATCACCGCTAAAGGTCATAGAAATATGACTTTTAGCGGTGGTTTTTGACAACCGCCGCTATAAAGTCATATTTCATGACCTTTAACACCTGTAAAAGACTTTATTAGCGGTGGTTTTTAAGCTATTAGTGGCGGTTGAGAACCTCCATCAATAGTAGCTTAAATCCCTAGCCCCCAATTCACGAATTCACTATCTCTCTCACTTTTTCTCTCATTTTCTTAGGCGTTTCGAAGACGAGGCTCAGATCTAGTCGCTTGTCACTTCCCCATCATAGATCTCTGGTCATCCTTGCCCTTTGTCGATGCCGATGAGTCTCTACTTCTCTGTCTCATTTCTGTTCTCCCTCTCTCTCTGTTTATCTTATTTGCTGCAATTTCTACCCCTTCATTTTATTGATTTGGTCTACCTTTTGCTTTATACTCCATCTAATTCATATGGATATTGTTGTTGAGTATACTCAGAAATAATGTATCATTTATCATTAAGAACCAATAATTAAGAAATGTTAAACAAAATAAATAATTTTTTTGGTGATTTCAGTAGTAAGGAAACAGCAGAGACAGGAAGAGGTAAAGGAAAGATATGAAATGGCAACGAAGTTATATTAACATGTTGTGCAATATAACTTTTTTAATTGCCTACTTCATTAGGCTTTATGCGATTTCATTCTAAGTCTGTCTATCTTTCATTTCTGTATTTGTTTAATTTATGTTTCTATCTGATTCTATTGATTTATTATATGGAATCGCTTTGTCTGCTTGTTTATGCGTTTATGATGAGTTTGTTGAATCAAACTTTTGTGTCATGAAAGTTTTTCATAATATCGATACGTTAAAGAGGAAGCAAGCCCAACTAATTTCCTCTCTTTCCCCTTTTAGTGAAAAAGGTTTTGGATCAATGATTTATCTGAAAAAATGGATCATGTTGCGCTTTAATCGAACTATAGTTTCTATAGCTATCAATCATAATAAGGTTCCTATATCTAAAATTCATAGGAGTCTTATCTTCAAGAACCTTATGCTGGTTCGAATTATTCATTTTTAGCATCCTTTATCTCAATGAAATCGTCTTTACAATCTCTAGCCTAAGAGAATTCATTTAAGACCAATTTCCTTGGTTTAAACAACTGAGGACATAATTGCAGGAAGCTTTGGCTCACAAGAAGTCCCCATTGGTATCGAGGATGATCGTGTTGGTGTTTTAAATGGTCTGTGGTGTATATATATGCTCAATTTATCTGAATCAAATCAGCAATCAATTTATATAATGGCTGGACTTTTTACTTGCATTTATATATCGTAAGACAAGTTAAGTTAATTGGTTATAGATATAGAGCTTTTTTTATTCCTTCCACTCAATGAAATTTTCTTTTTCACTTTAGCTTTTAATGCTCATCAGATTATTATACACATAAAAATGACAATAATAAAATATTAACTAAAGATCTTGGTTTGAAAAATGCCCCTTAGACATTTTAAGCATGATGAGATATAATATAAAAAATGTTCATGGAATAAAGTGGAGAAAAATAAAGTTGGGTTGAAACAACATAACATATTTCATAGGATTTCAAAATGACATTTGAAATATGTTTATTGGGTTTTCGAAAAGCTATGAAAAGCCAGAGAAAAACATGAGCCAATCTGTCGCGAGCAGTCGTCCGCCCATCACCAGCAGTCATTCGCTCCCCGCTGTATAATCTCAAAGGATATATATTTTTGAATCTCTTACGGACCAACGATCAACCGATTCATTGGCATTGTTCATCTATTCCTCATTTCCAACAAATATATTCTTTGACACCTATAATAAAATATTGACTCTAATTTTCTATATATAAGAGTTAAGCATAAATAAATAACGAAAGAAAGCATTAGTCCCAAGATTGGTTGATTAGTCATCTTGACTTGAAGCGGACTCAGAAGATTAATCGTTGTAATTTTTCACTATTATTTGTATGTACCAACATACAAATATTACCATAACACATTTCATAGCTATTTTGTTTTGCTTCAATATCCCTTATACAAATCGAAAATTGAAGATTTGGTTATGATTAGAAATAGACCTTTCCACCTTAGCATTGATGCAATTCAAAAAAATTATGTTTCATAATTAAATAGAGGGTTGTTTACAGGAGTGATCAAGATTGTGTCAACACACTTAGGGAGGCAGCCCTAATGTCATCCCTATACTGTAAGATGGAATTGACACGTATACCCCTATACTGTAAATTGTTAAAATTCTCCTCCCTTTTACTGTGATTGTCAAAATTTTACATCCCCCTAGAGTTAATACCGTGTCCAAATTCATCAATCTAAATTAATAAATTTAATTGATCTCCATCAATTAATTAATTATTTTTTTTAGTTACTAATTAACCAATAATTGGAAAATAAAAATTAATTAATTTGAACATTAATTTTTACTCTTTGCTACTTTAGTGATGATACCCATCACATATGGGTTCGAGAAGTATACCTCTATCCAAAACACATTTTTGGTCCAACTAGTGTTGTTTTTCATTCATGTCCTTATGAGCTACTCCTGAGACCGAATGGAACCACATGAATAAAGCTATAGGATTCAATTACTCAGTGAATTTATTTTCATAAATTTTTTTCCTATTTAATCATGGCATCATACCACTCCACAATAAGTTTGACGCCGAATCAACTCTCGTTTCATGCGCGCTACATTTTCTGTTGGTACAAATAGACATTTTTTATTTCACGGTCCATAAAATATTTTACTATGTTACCCTTCGTGAATATCAGTGAAAAGACAGGGATGTAAAATTACTATTTTACCCCTCTAGTTATTATTTCCGTAACTCATTTATTGACTGTGAATAAGAAAGACATAAAAGTGAATTGTCTCGCACAGTTCACCATCTTATTCAATGATACATCTCATCGAGTACATGGCCAAGTTTATTTATTGACATACCCATAAAAAAAGCATAAGGTGATATTATTGCATTTTGCAATCTCACCACGAATTTCATATCTGTGAATCACGTAACTCCAATTTAGTTGAATCACGATCCCAACAGTCAAGGTGTTGTCTGGCAATTCGAATTCACTCCTTTGGCATATCAAAGATCACAAGTAACTAAGTTAAGTTTCGTATTCACCTCAGGATTAAGGTAATCATGAAAATATCTTTGAGGTGTAAATAATTAGATTTAGAGCTTGATAAACGGATTTGCTCCAAACTAATTTGTTATTGGTCTATTCAACAAGTTCCACAACATATCTCGGTCAATTGTTAGAGTCTCCACTCACATGCCCCAAGACTGACATCCTTTGGTTCAACCTATTGTCATAATCAGACTTGATTGTCGAATCGATCCTAAGACTGCGAATAACAATCTGAACTATTTCAGAAGAGTTTGTCTGGAAGACTCCTCAGTCTTTACTCTTCTTTCATTGACAATAGTTTCAGGACTTGAGTAAATTATAAACACACTTTAACTAAAAGAAAAACTTTCATTTATTCATTAAATTCAGTAATACAAAATGTCTGAGAAATAACTAAATACTCACAAATAGTTATTACACCCTACTTTATGGATATAATTCTAATAATCTCTCACTTGGACTAAAGTAGGCGTGTACAATCTTGTATCCCCATGCCCTCTAGATGACCATCAAATACTATACTGCTTAAATTTTTCATGAATAGATCTGCCAGATTGTTGACCGTTGATATGTGTGTTATCAAACATCTTCATACTGAACAATGTCTCTAATCATGTGATATTTACGCTCTATGTGTTTGGATCTTTTATAGCTCCTTGGTTCCTTCGAATTTGCTATGGCCCCACTATTATCACAATAAAGTGTCATGGGCTTCTCAGCTTTTGTAATAACTTCCAGAGTATTCAAGAACTTTCTAAGCCATACAGCCTATTTTACAGCTCCAGAAGCTGCCACATACTCTACTTCCATGGTAGAATAAGCATTGCAAGATAGCTTGATACTTCATCATACAACTACTCCACCATTCAAAATGAACATCGATCTTGAAGTGGACCTCTTAGAGTCTGTTTGGAAATTGAAATAAGTATACCCCGTAATATTCTGGTTAGTACATAAATACACAAGCATCTAATTCCTTGTTCTCTTAAGATACTTAAGGATATGCTTGACGACGTTCCAATGCTTGAGAGTCTAGGATTAGTTTGGAAATGACTCACCATGCCTACCGCGTAATAAATGTCTTGACTAGTGAAAAACATTGCATATATAAGACTTCCTACGGCAGAGGCAGAGGAAAAATTTCTAATGTCTTCCTCTTCTTGACGATTCTTGGGAGACTGCTACTTGGAGAGGCTGATTCCATGCCTGAAAGGAAGATATCCCTTCTTGGATTCTAGCATACGAAAGTGATCCATCACCTTATCAATATAAAGTGCTTGAGACAATGTCAATTGTTTGTTCTTCCGATCCTAAAAGATCTAAATACCTAAGACAAATGCAGCTTCTCCAAGATCATTCATATCAAATTACTTTGCAAGCCAAATCTTGACATTACACAATTTTCCTACATCATTCCCAATGAGCATAATATCGTCCACGTACAAAACCAAAAAAACTACCTTCCCTTCGTGTCAACTTATACTCACATGGTTCATCCATTAATTGCTTAAAATTGAAGTTCTTGACAGTTTCGTCGAATTAGATATTCCACGATCGGGACGCTTGCTTAAGTCCATAAATGGACTTCAATAGTTCACAAACATTGCTCTTTTGGCCTTTCTCCTTGAACCCGTCTAGTTGAGCCATATAAATGTACTCTTCAAGATTTTCATTCATAAAAATAGTCTTGATATCTATCTGCCAGATTTCATAATCGAGGGAAACAACAATGGTGAGGAAGATTCGGATGGATTTAAGTATGGCCACCGTTGAGAAGGTATCCTCATTGTCAATACCTTCCTTTTTGGGTATAGCCCTTAGCTACTGGCCTAGCTTTGAATGTCTCCACATTTCCATCCAGACCTCTTTTTTTCTTATAGATTCATTTACACCCTACAGATTTTACCCTTTCAGTAGGATTTACAAGTTTCAGACTCCGTTCCAGAATATTGATTATATGTCAATGTTCATGAATTCTTGCCTTAGATTTGCTTCAGGACCAGCCATGGCATGTGAGTAGGAGACAAGTCCATCATAATCCTTATCTGAGACTGATGTTAAGGTATCTCCATAAGACATGTACATGTCAGGCTGTCTAACAACTGTCCTACTACGTCAAGGATCCATAGGCTCTAGCTCATGTTTTTGTACTTCCATTATTGAATTAGAAATAGTTCCTAATTGGGAAGTTAATGTCCTCCCACTCAATAAATCATCTAGCACAAGACTGCTTCTGAGCTTCACACTTCTTATGTAGTCCTCTTCTAGAAAATGTGCATTCATGCTCATAAATGTTTTCTTGTCAATTGGACTATAAAATATGTATCCCTTCGTTCCTTTGGGATATCCTACAAACAGACATAACTTTGATCGACTGGCCAACTTACCTGTCTTCAGTATCAGAACATGTGTTGGGCATCCCTATTTTCTAAGGTGGTTTATAGACGACTTTCATCCATTCCATCTTTCATATGGAGTACCAGGCACTGCCTTTGATAAAACTTGGTTCAGAATGTATGTTGTTGTTACCAAGCAGAATGAATCTGGGAGGGATGAGTAACTCATCATGGATCTAACCATATCCAACCGAGTTCGATTGCTTCTTTCAGACACACCATTCTGTTATGTAGTGCCAGGTGCTTTAAGTTGAGAAAGAATACCTTCTTCCTTAAGAAAGTCATCGAGCTCTTCTTACAAGTACTGTCTACCACGATCAGATCATAGCGTTTTTATTTGTTTCTCCAATTACTTTTCGACTATAGCCTTGTACTCTTTGAACTTTTCAAAGGTTTCGAACTTTTAGTGCATTAGATAAACATGTCTAAAATGTGAGTAGTCATCAGTGAAGGTTACAAAGTATTCATAACCTCCTATTGCTTGGATATTCAATGGCCCACATATACCACTATGTATGAGTTTGAGGCATTCAATGACTCTTTCACCCTTCACTGAAAATGGTCTCTTGGTCATTTTACCTTCTATATAGGATTCACATGTGGGTAGTGATCCCACACTTAAAGTTTGCAATGGACCATCCTTTGCGAGTCTTTTAATCCTGTCCAGGCTAATGTGGTCAAGACATAAGTGTCACAAATATGTTAGATCGGTTGAGTCAGAATTCAACTTTTTACTATCTTTTTGTAAATCAATATTTACTTCAGCATCACATATCATTGGAACTATTGGTTTTACGTAAAACAATTTATTTATCAAACATGCAGTAGTCATTAAGCAATCATTACTAAAAATACCAATATCTTTATCAATGAAAAAACTGAAACCTTGCTTAATTAAACTATCTACGAAAATAAGGTTCTTCCCAAAAACCAAGATATAATAAACATCACGTAAAATCATAAAACTATTATCGAATGACAATTTAATAGTTTCAACAGATACAATCGATACTAGTGCTCCATTTGTCCAACGAAAGCTAAACTCACCCTCGTAAAGCATTCTAATTTCCCTAAACCCCTCCACGAAACAACATATATGGTTAGTGGCTGCAGAGTCTACAAACCATGAAAAAGTAGAGTCAACCACATAACAGGCCTTAGTGACAAGTACTATACCTTTATATCTCAACTCCTTGAGATAGTCTGGGCAGTTACGTTTCAAATGAATAGCAACTCTACAATGATAACACTAGTCTTTAGACTTGTCCACTTTTGCTGTGCCCTTAACTTTTGTAGATTTCAAGTTTTGCTTCTTATCCTTCTTCGAACCTCTCTTGTGTGCGCCAGAGGTGGAAGGCTTGCTTTAAGTAATGTTTTTCTCTCCATTCTTCTTGTTGCCCTTAAGAAAAAGGGTATCAACAACTTGTTGTTCTTTTATCAGTTCAGGAAGTGAGTACCTCAAATTATTCATCAAATAATTAAGTTTGAAGTTTTCAAAAGTGTTAGGCAGAGTCTCAATGATCATATCAACTTGTGTCTCGCCATCTATCTCTACACCCATCATCTCCATCTCATTCAGATAACTAATGATCAACATCATATGTTGTCTGACAGGAGTTCCAGGTTTGATCCCATAGTTCATGAAGTTTCACACTGCAGCCTGTTTGGCTTGACGACATTGATCTCTAAACATTTTGGTGATGTTTAACATCATATTAGCGACGGTTTCCATGCTATGATGTTGTTGTTGCAACGCATTTCTAACAGAAGCCAAGATGTAACACATGGGGATCATACTAGAACGTAGCCAAGAAGCATAAATATCTTTTTCCTCTTGAGTTGATTCAGCAATAGGCTCAAGGGGACAAGAGGCAGTAAGCATGAACTTGAGCTTTCCTAGCGTCAGCACGATATCAATATTACGTTTCCAATCCACATAATTTTCACCAGTAAGTTTGTTAACATTTAAGATAGTTGAGAGTGGGGATATCGACATGATTACTGAAAAGAATAAATAAAGTGGTGTAAATAAATACTCAAACATTTAGGAAAGTATGATGCATGATGCAAATACTTAAATATTAAAAAATCCAATAAAAAATATTTCATCCATGATGTTATGATTAACAACGATAGCTTGTCTCATCTAAGGACAATGTCCAAGCTACCTCTTATTGCATCAAGACTCCTCTCGTTTGATCAACGCTTTTCAAGATGTCACTACATATAGCTTAACCAATCACCAATGGTTTTGGTCACCTTGACCCCATTGACTAGCCCTTATGAGAGATTCCACTGTGCTTCGGTCTAAGTATTTAACCAACGCATCAGCTTTAAAGGTTTTCATAATCTAACAGTCCGTCTAGGAACGATCATGCCTCACCATTTCCTTTACAAGCTTTAACTTCTTAAGCAACTCGATGACACAAAGCGACACGATTCCCAAGTTTCTCCCACTAAAGAGAGGACCACTAAGGCGACTCTAAACCATTCCTCGTACCACGATCAAGTTTACGTTGGGGGCCTTGAGACGTTTCAACGTAAACGACCCTCCCACTTACTTTTGGAAAAATGGATTCTTCTTCACTTTTCAATAAAATATAACCTTTTTACAAATTTGAAAAAAAAGTTTTGAAAATTATAAAATTTAAATTATAACCCGTTATAAATTTAAAATGTATAACTTTTATAAAACTTGCATTGTATCTAAATTATAATCCATTATAAATTTAACCTACAATGATGTGTGTACATGCTATATGAAATTTTGATATTGGCATATCTCTATTTTTATATGCTAAGTTATATGATGATACGAGATTAATAATGTCATTCATTCAAAATTAACCTCTTTATAGCTCATTTCTAATTACAACCCATAAAAGAATAATAAATACATTACCATAAGTTAAATACTAAATTTCATGGCATCTATAATCTTCTCATTCTACTTCAGAAAGTTCCACCAATTTGTAACTCTTTACAAAAGTCCAGTCCCATTTTTAAAATTCAAATTTCAATTTAAAATTTAATTACAATAATTACCAAGTAAATTAATCAATTGATTTATTTTTAAAAACAATTTATGAAATAAATTCTAATTAATTAGTGTTGAAAAATTCCTGAATTAAATAAAAATAAGTTTTACGGACTGGATTAGGAAAAACACTAAGATTTCCCTAACCTAAAAGTTTCTAAAACCTCAAGGTTTCCTAAACCCTAAAGTTACTAAAAACTCAAGGTTTCCTAAACGATAAAGTTTCCAAAAACTCAAAGTTTCCTAAACCCTAAAGTTTTCAAAAACTCAAGGTTTCCTAAACCCTAAAGTTTTCAAAAATCATAAGGTTTCCTAATTCCTATGGCTTCCTAAACCATAATTAGTAAACCTATGGTGGCGAGCGGCAATGGAAAACGGCAGTGTGGGGCAGTAGGAGAAGGCGCAGCTCATGGCAAGCGATGAACGGTGACGTTTCTTGCCACAACGAATTTACATGGGACCCTATGCCTCAGTTTCGGCATACATCAATTATAAAATTGAAAATTAACACCTAGAGCCAAATGATCGGGATCCATGCATAAAACACATTCAAACATGCTTTGAATATATCATACAATATATATCAATATCACAACATCCATTGATACATACGTATAATTACTAAATATACACAATAAAAAACACAAGGCTCTGATACCAATTGTAGGAACGAGTTTTAAAAATTTGAAAAAAATAATGAACTACGAACGGTTCATGGGGGAGAATAAAAAAAATTTCACATCAACTATTTAATCTTATTAAATATAAAACTTTTCATGATCATGCATATTTAGATTGACGTATTTAGCAGAGGTGAAAATAATATTATAACTTTCTTGTATCAGAGAAGTTTTGACTTCGTGGAATCTTATTGATTGTCTTGCGTTCTTCATTGAACTTAAATCAATCTTTACACCAATAACTACTTGTAGGATTTAGAAATATATCTCAATAGGATGCCGTCATAAATTGAGTGTGGGCTCCCAAAATAACACAAGAAAAAAATTTCTCCTCTTCCTCTATATTTTGGCGGTAACAGGGAGGGGAGAGAGAAACTATTTTGTTTGCTCTATGTAATCAGACCCTGTGATCAGGGTTATGTCAACACACTTAAGGAGGCAACCCTAATTCCATCCCTTATAAATATTACAGAATTTACACATATACCTCTATACTGCGAATTGCTGAAATTTTTCCTCCCTTTACTATATAATTTTAAAAATTTTACATCTCCCTAGAGCCAACATTGCGTCCAAATTCATCAATCTAAACTGATAAATTAAATTGGTCTCCATCAATTATTTAATTAATTCCATTTGGACTTGTTCGAGTAAGGTTTCAAAAGTGATACCAAATTTATCCCACCAAACGAGGAACCAATTTGGGAGCTCATTTTTTAGTACATCGAGGCAAATTCTGATTAATCAAGTATGGTTGTGTACGTTTAGCAGTTTGGATAGACGAAGACTTTGGTTTACTGTTAAGGCTCATAAATTCTGTTGAATAATGGCCTTTGCCTCAGCCTCTATGGCCTCGACCGCTGCTTCGGTTGCTGATGAACCTTGCAAGTATTCACGATTTAAAAAATATGATAAAGAATTATGTTCACCTTTGATTTATTCTATATCAAAGTCAAATACTGATAATATACTTTGCTAGGAGGCAAATATATGTTTAGAAGTAAGGTTCTGTACATCTTTCTGAGCATACTCGCTCCCCCACTCTCTAAAAATTATGTACTCTTTCTCTCTCTCTCTCTCTCTCTCTACAAGAATACTATTTGAAGATTTTTCCACGATCTTCTTCTTTCTCCTTCATGCACACCTCTTACTGCATATCTCTAACATATCTACTACTTTGATCTGACTGTAAGTTTTTAAATCTCGTATTATTAATTTTAGAATATAGATTTGTATTGGTAGGAAGGCCACCACCGCCAACAAAACAGTAAGTTTATGAGACCATGTAGGTAGTAATTTAAAATTAATATAAATATTAATATGCCCTTTAATATTTTTTTTCTATTATCCTTCTTGCTGTAAGAGTATGTTCTGTTGGCCAAGGTAAAAGATTCTTCTTAAGTCTGGCATATAGGATTGAAGCATCCTGGGATAATTGAGGATAGTAGTCTCTAACGTAATTAAGACTACCTAAAAATCTTTGTAATTGAGTTTTATCTTTAATTTCATCAGAAAATTTAGAAGCGAATTCTATACTTCGGTTAATAAGAATAATAATTCCCTTAGAAATATTATGCCTAAGAAATCTAATTTATATCTGGAAAAGTTTCATTTTTAAAACTGAAATAACTAATCCATTTATGATAATAACATGTTTAAATATAGTCGCATGTTTGAAATGTTGATCAATAGAATATGATAAGATCAAAACATCATCAATATAGCATATAAAAAATTTAGTATAAGGATTAAAAATATCATTCATGGTATGTCGAAATTCTGAAGGATCATTTTTAATTCCAAATGGTAAGACCTTCCATTCATAATGTCCAAAAGATACTGTAAAAGCTATTTTATATCTATCTTGTTCATTGATATGGATTTGTCAAAATCCTGATTTAAGATCAAATTTAGAAAATATTACAGAATCATGTAATCTATCTAGAAGATCTTTTTTGTTTGGGATATGATATATTATCCATTTTAAAGCATCATTCAGAGGTTTATAGTTTCTCACCAATCTAGGTGTTCCACTTTCTATCTCAGCTGATTTATTAACATAAAAGCGGTACAACTCCAAGGGGAGTGACTAGGTCTTATTAATTGCTTCTGTAACAGGGATTCTATCTCTGTTTTACAAATCTCTAAATATTCCATCTTCATTTGACTAGGCCTAGAGTTTATGGAACGATTTCTTTCATCAAAGTCCTGATTATAAGGAAGAGATATGATATGCTTTTTTCTATCATGAAAAGCATTCAGAAAATCGTTACAAATTTTTGTTCGAAATACTTTTATAATTATTTTAATTTTATTTTGTATAGTAGGCTGCTGAATTCTTTACTTTGTTGTAAGAAATTGAATATCTATTTGAATAAAATTTATCTAGTTTTCTTTATACTAGACTAGATCTTTTATTTGATCTAATTATTTAGTATAAGGTTTAGTTATAAACTCAAAGGTTATGTTTCTGTTATTCGTATGAGAATGTATACCAGAAGTATCAATTGTAGTAATAGGTATTACTAAATATAAAAAAGGTGTGCCTAAAATAATGCTATGAGTCATGTTTTTAATTAAAACAAATGAAGTAGGTCGAAAAATACCTTGATTACAGATAAGAACTTCAGGTAGTTTATACTGAATACGCATAGAACTACCACTAGCGCTAGTTAGTGATTGGGTGGTTTTCTAAAAATATTTAATACGAATTAATCATTCATGAATGCAGTTCATATCAGCACCACTATCAACTGGGGCGATGGCATATTCGATTATAAAATATGATTTTATGATAAAAGTAATTATGATATACCATTTTTGAAAAGTAATTTTATTCATTAAAAAAATATTTATTTTCTTCAGGTTGGGTAGAAGAAGATTCAGGTTTTTCTTCAGGATTTTTACCTTTAGAAGATAATTGTTGTTTGATATTATTAATATCCTAAAAAAAATATGATTAGTAATTTATAACTGTTTTATCTCGTTCTTTAAAATATTGACTTTCATTTTTAAATCTTGAATGGTTACTGATTTTTCAATAGTAGGAGTCTTCTGTATACACTTCATAACTTTCCTCATACTATAATTATCTGTGGGAGGAATCTCTTCAAAAATTTGACTCTTATAGCAGGTTTCTAAACATTTTAATTTCATCTTAGGATTTTTTATCTGGTCAGCTGCTTCAAGCATAGACTTTTGAGTATCTATTAAAACATTAATACTAGACAGACCAATGTCAATGCCATTCATCTCATTAATGGCTTTCCAATAATTAGCTTCAGTAATCATATTGCACGTTTTGGAAGAACAACAAGGTTCTGATCATTAGAAGAAGATTTAGACTTAGAATAAATCTCGGCTAAATCATTCTCAAAACTAGATTCAGAAATACTATCATCATAAGAAAGACAGTTTAAAATCTACTGTTGAGTCTCCTCATCTAAGGACATTTCATTAAGTTTTTGTTTCAGTTTAGATTTACATTTATTAGCGTAATGTCCTGTTGTGCCACATTTGTAACATTTGATTCGGGATTGATCCTTTTTCTAATAAGATTTGGGATAAGCTTTTTTTTCTGGTTTTCTGTTTTGGTCTCTCTTGATATTTCTGTTTCAGAATTTTTCGAGAGAAGTATCTTTTATGGGGTTTTGGGTTCCTCGATTTAGAAGGATAATGGATTTTTTTGTCATAAGTGAATTGATCACAAAATTCTCCTAACTCTTTTTTGTTAGTTAAATTATGGAGTTTCATTAACTGTTGTAATTTCAGATAATTGCATAAGGATAATCCTTCTTTAATGACATCTACAATGTGATGACCATATGAATACTGGTTGTCAAGGATCTCCATTTTGTTATGTTTATCCCTAAGCTTTTTTCTAACCTTTTCTGTAAAAAGGCTTGGAAGTCCATCAATGAACTTGGCCTTCCAATGGTCACTGTTAGCTTCAGTTCATTCCATGACTTTCATTAGGAAAACATCTTTGTAAATATATATATATATATATATACATTGATGCTAGAAACCTCTCAACAATACACGTGCTCTCCCCTTGATAACTAGAAATCCTCTCGGCCTAGAAATCTACAAAATACAAACAAAGAACCCAAAGAATAAGGAGAACTGGAGGGTGGTTTACTCGCCTAAGGACCTCCGATGCCTAAGTCAGTATCCTAGTAAAACTTTGATAGATTTTTACTAAGGGGAGTGCTTCTTACCTTCTTCTAGAATAGGTGAGGGAATTTATACCTGAAGCCTTACGGGAGGAAGCTTGTAGTAGACGCCTTAGAACCGTGTGGGAGAAGCCTTCCATGACGTGACAACAAACCCAAATTGGATGGATGGGAGGCGACCTTTAATGCTGTTATCCCCTAAGCTGACGTAAAGTGATGTTTATTAAATGTCTATATGTCTTTAAAGTGTTGGAACGGGGGGTTGACCTAAAACCCCATCATGTCGATTGAACTCATTAGACACTCGGGCCTAATGGGAGTATGCCATGTGGAATGTTACTTCTGGCAGGCGATAATGATGCTGACATTGAGGCACAACCGAGCTCTTTTCGCTGGCTTTACTCTTGCTACCCTTCATTTTCTCAGGTTGGTATAACCTAAGCTTCCTGGGAATAGACCAAATAAGATTGGCTTCCTTATTCTGTGTGGTTGGGCTTTGAAGCCTTCTCCTAGCGGAAACTTCTTGGTGTATCATGACGCGTGGTGTTACATCACTCAAAGAATTTTTTTTGGGGGGGGGGGGCATCCTCCTCGCCCAAGTTTGAATACTTCTTTATTATAGTTCCTTGTCCAAGCTAACTTCATGTGGTGTGATGCTAAGGGTTACTTGTCCACACTTTATATTTGAATCTTGTTCAGTTGGGAGGCCCATGGCTAATGGGATTAATTGCCTGGCAGTTTTTTGTCATGACTTGTTATTGTGGGATATGTATACGCAAGTGCACGTGTCATTAACAAGTAATAAAGTTATAAGTGAATGTCGATCTCCACAGGGACTAATGAGAAATATTCAATAAACCAAATCAAATTTGATTAAGAAACAGAGTAATAACGGTAATGGTTTTCAAATAACTCTAATGCTGATTGAAATAGTTTAAAATGCTGATTGAAATAGTTTAAAATGACACTTCCAGATTATAAGATTGAGTTTGATATTGATGGTGTATTCAATAATAAAGAGAGCTAGTATGGTTAAGTCCTTTATCCATTATTGTTCCTAGTTAAATACGTTCCTGCTGCTAGAACATCCTAATAGCATAAACTACAATCCTAATTAACTTATGTCTAAGCTTAATTCATATTAACGTTTTCTTCTTTTAGTTCCAGCAAAAGGGTTTGCAAGGTGAGTTTATATGCGTATTTTACTCACTAAGTATTTAGATCTACAGGATTTAAACACCGAAGTATCACTGAAGCTATTCCATTAAATTAAACATTTCTAGAATTTAATCTAACTTTCATCTCACTAAATATAGCTAGTCAATAATGAAAATTAAACGTTAAGTATGCTTAAATGAAATGCTAGAAAGAGATGAGTAATAGAGGTATCATTAACCAAAAAAAGCAACTTCAAGATTCATTACCATACTAGCTTAAGTGTTTTATCTTATAATGAGTTTAAGAGCAGAATTAAATACATCCATTTCTATAATTATCTAGGAGAGAATGAATGAAGATGAAGAAAATACAGTAAGTAAATGAAGCTAAACAGGAGCAAGAGAAATGGGAATAAATGAATATTCTCTGGTTTGTCTTCTTCCTTACGTCATTCTTTCCTTTTCTGTCCTCTTCCTCCTCTTCCCTTTCTGTAGAATGTTTCCTTATTACCAATAAATGTGTCAGCATGTTTTACTAAAAGATGTTCTTGCTATAAATAGAGGCCTCGGAATTAGGGGCTTAGCACTTTGGACGTGTGTTGAGCCAAGATGCAGCGGGGACCATTGGCAAAAGTGCAAATGCCGCCAAGATAACGGATTCTCAGCGCACGAGCTTGATCTCTCTTTTTAGCGCTAGCTAGACTACGTGACAAATCCTATTGCCAAGTGCACACATACTCTATTACAGTAGCGAGAGAATCTACTACACCATTTCACTAGCCATCAAGCTTCCAAGAGATCCTGCAAAGAAGCAACACTTATGCATAAAACTATTCAAAATTACTTAAAATACTACCAAGGAAGCTAAATAAAACAAAAAGCTAAACTACAAAGAAATAACTCAAAGTAATCAGTAAAATGATATATCACCCTATGATAAGCAATGATTAAGATAAGGATAACTCTAAAATCCTACAGTTATAACTTGTCTATGCACATGCACCACCTCACCTTTATCACGATTCAAGATCATTCTTTCCTTGGTAGTAAGGTTATGATAGTGCATGGATGCGTACAAAGGAGGGTGAGAGTCGCCAATAGTGAGGCCTGATTCATTGACACGTCGCTTCACTCTTTCCAACGTGTGAATGACATATGGTTTACTGAAATCGTCTCATTGGTTCCTAAAATGAAACTTCATTGGGTGTGGGATCGCCTTAATGGTTCCTATCGTGGTTTACATTAGTGCCCATTTAATGAGCGGTTTCCTTCTTCAAGGCCCATAAATGGGTGGTTTCCCTCTTCAGTTTCTTCATCCTCGCCAATCTGAGAGGGATATGATCTTCACTAATCCTCGTTCTTTCCCTCACTTCTTATTTCCTTCTTACGAGAACTAAATAGTTCTCCCTTTTCTAGGGCCCCTTTTACTTTGGATGCTTCCATTTTGAACCTTCTTCAATTTTCCATTCTGTGGTCATTAGATCCCTCACTGTTGTCTTTTTAATGTCATGCCTCAAAGTCACTGGTTTTCAGTCCGTGGTGACTTTCTTATCATCGATGATCATGTATGATAATCTCTTTGTCTTTGTTTGTTACCGACTTATAGTTACGCAGTTCCTTCGTTGTGAAGCACCATCCTTAGAAAATATTTGCAACCTAGCCGGTAGACTTGACCTTTGATCCGTAATGAAGCAACTTTATCGGCCACAATCCATCTCCTACCTTCTGCTTCACTAACCCCATCTTTTTCCACATATGTCCTTTCGATATTTCATCAACTTACGACAGCATGCCTTCATTATGGTTTTGAGCTTGAGTAAGGTTGCTCCCTTCCCTTTCTCCCCCATAGGATAGATTGAAGCATTTCCATCTTTCGTGCGGAAGGACATATTGCCTGCGATGATGTAGATTGAATTCCCTTTTGGCTTGACTTGGTGAGGGTATCAGACCAAGTCATTGAGGTCTTGATCCTTCGGCCGAAGGGCAACCAAAACCTTGGAGACCTCAAAAGAGTTCAAGTAAGTTGTGAAAATCCTATAACCACTGTCCCATACTTAGGAGTGGTCTCTATTACTTTTAGGTTAGCCTGATGAACGGGTTCGCCTGGTTAGCTAGAGTGCTTGCCATACATCTCATTTTCCTTAGGCATCTAGCCAAGCATTCCTGCTCTAGCTAGAGCCTTTTCCCGTCTGGTGAGCTTAAAGTGCTCACCAGAATCACTTTTTCCTTGGGCAACTAGCAAGGTGTTCCTGCTCTGGCTAGAGCCTTTTCCTGTTTGATGAGGTAGAATGCTAGCCAGACATCTCCTTTTCCCGTTTGATGAGCTAGAGTGCTAGCCAAACATCTCTATTTCCTTAGACATCTAGACACGCATTCCTGCTTTGGCTAGAGTCTTTTCCTATCTGGTGAGCTAGAGTGCTCGCCAGACATCACTTTTTACAAGGGCATCTAGCCATGCGTTCCTGCTCTAGCTAGAGTCAACGCCTGGCTGGAGTCGTTTCTCGTCTGGTGAGCTAGAGTGCTCCCTAAACATCTCATTTTCCTTAGGCATCTATCTAGGAGTTCCTACTTTGGCTGGTGCCTTTTCCCACCTAGTGAGCTAGAGTGGTCGTCATACATCTCTTTTTCATTAGGCATCTAGCTAGATGTTCATGCACTTGCTAGAACCTTTTCCCGTTTGGTGAGCTAGAGTGCTCGCCTGACATTTCCTTTTCCTTTTTGGAGTCTAGCTAGAAATTTCTTCTCTTACTAGAGCTCATTTACCCATCTAGCGAGCCAGGATTCAAGTCATACATCACTTTTTAACTTTATGGAGTCTAGCCAGGCATTTTTACTTTGACTAGAGCTTCTTTTTTCCGTCTGACGAGCTAGAATGCAAGCCATACATCACTTTATGTCTTTTTTGAGTCTAGCCAGGCATTTCTGTTCTGACTAGAGCTCATATTCCTATCTGGTGAGCTAGAATGCAAGCCAAACATCAGTTTTTATCCTTTTAAAGTCTAGCCAGGCATTGTTGCTCTGACTATAGCTCTTTTTTCCCATCTAACAAGCTAGAATGCAAGTCAAACATAATTTTTTTGTCTTTTTAGAGTCTAGCCAGGCATTCCTACTCTGATTAGAGCTCCTTTTCTCATATAGGGAGCTAGGATGCAAGCCAGACATCACTTTTTATCTTTTTGGAGGCTAGCGGAGAATTTTTGCTCTGGCTAGAGTTCATTTTTCCATTTGACGAACTAGAATGCAAGTCAAACATAACTGCTTGTATTTTTAGAGTCTAACTAGTCATTTCTACTCTAATTATAGCTCTTTTCCCATCTATTGAGCTAGAATGCAAGCGAGACATACTTTTTATCATGTCTGATGAGATAAAATGTAAGCTAGACATCAATTTTTATCTCGTCTGGTGAGCTAAAATGCAAGCCAAACATCAAATTTTTCTCATATGGCGAGCTAAAATGCAAGCCAGATATCACTTTTTATCTGTCACACTTTATAGAAGGGTCAGTTTTTTATTTGACAAATGTTACTCAGTGTACATGGCCTATCACTGTCTGCCACACTTCCATGCTGGATATTAAAGGGAGGTTAACTCTTTCGCTCTGATTGGGTCAGACGAGGCGAGACGCTGAGGATCACCGGGTCTTTTATCTTCAAAGATGCTGCCTTCCATGTTCTATTGGGCCTAACACACTGGGTTTCCTAAGGATCGTCTTTGTTTTATTGGTGGGACCTCATGAGTTCCTCATCCTTCTTGGGGGTAAACACTGATTCGTCCTGGATTATCCTTTATGACTACTCTAGTGAAAGAACAATTGATCCCATCTATTCTTCAAATCTCTCTCTAGGCTGCTCTTTGGGCAGCTTGCCGATCATGGCCGTTTCCAGTTACCCCTATTCTCGTAGGTATATCTATTCCATATTGATGCTTAGGAAGAGAATGCTCTCACGTTCCACCATTAGAAGCTTGATCCCTTTAGGCAAAGCTTGTGTAAGAGGTCTTGTGATTATTCTCGTTATCTAACAGAAGCATTCGGTTAGACTTGACTTGTAAGCTAGCGTATCGATTTTGACCCTGTCTACTTCTTCATATCTCCCACTTTACCCGAGGTTGGACTTTAGAGTTGGAGACCGTATGAGCTTAGATTTACGATATATGGCACATATATGTTACTCGTCAATAAATGCCTATTACGAAGAATTGATGCAAGGCTATGTATTGCAATTAGTGATAATACCAGACCTGTTTATCTGCCTAGTACCACTTTTATTTTACGTGATAGCTCTGTAAAATTGTTGGTGGCTAAAAGGCCACCAAGAGATTGGACATAAGACAAGTAATCACCTCACTAGGGTGGCATGTCGATGTTTCTCCATCTTCCACGACCGTTTATATTTTATCTCTAATAGATTCTTCAAAAGTCTTTGCTTTATTTTTTTCTTCGGCAATCCTATTTTCCTCCTTCATCTGGCGGTACTGTGGGTGGCCTAAATACACCAATGGTTGTTTAACGGGGTGTCCTACTTTAGAACCCTCCTTTACACAGATCCTTCTTTCGCATTCTTTGGTTGATTCTAATCAGTGCCTCCACCACTAAGTGGAAGCTTGACCATCCAAAGCCTTATTTGGCTTTGGTCCCAATTTCCTCAAGAGGTTATAGTTTCTCTCGTGTAACAGGCAGCTACAATTTGAATGAAGACTAGCATGTCTTTGCTTCTCCTCATAGTCACCCTAGAGGGCATGGCTACCATCTCCTTCTTCTCTTATTGTGTGATCTCCCTAGCGGGTTCTCCTCTCAGCGAGGAGGAGGGTGGATTCCCCCTCTCATCCTAGACCTTGTTAGAGTGGGACGAGGATGTCAGGCTCATTCTCTTTATAGAGGAACATGGGTCTAAAGTTCTTTGAATGGGAATGATTTTGATGTATTCCCCATAGGTGATGCCAACTGTTGATGCAGAAATCTCTCAACAATACACGCGATCTCCTCTTGATGACTAGAAATCCTCTTAGCCTGGAAAACTACATAACACAAATAAAGAACCTAAAGAACAAGGAGAACCAGGGGGCAGTTTTCTCGCCTAAGGGCCTCCGATGCCTAAGTCAGTATCCTGGTAAAAATTTGCCAGAGTTTTCCTATGGGGAGAGTTACTTACCTTCTTCTAGTGTAGGTGGAGGTATTTATACCTGAAGCCTTGCGGAAGGAAGCGTGTCGAATAAGCCTCAAGCATGTGGGAGAAGCTTTCTAAGACATGACAACTGCCTCGATTGGATGGATGAGAGGTGACCTTTAATGTTGTTGTCCCCTTAGCTGACGTAAAATGATGGTTATTAAAGGTCGATGTATCTTTGAAGTGACTGAACGGGGGCTGATCTAATGCCCCATTATGTCGATTGGACTTGTTGGATATTCAGGCCTAATGGGAGGATGCCATTTAGAATGTTACCTTCAAGTGGAAATGATGATGCTAACATTGAGAGTTCGTCGAGCTCTTTTCATAGGCTTTACCCTTGATGCCCTTCATCTTCTCGGGTCGGTGTAACATGAGATTTTTGGGAATCGACCAGGTAAGGTCAGCTTCCTCCTTCTGTGTGGTTGGGCTTTGAAGCCTTCTCTTGGCAGAAACTTCTTGGTGCATCGTGACACGTGGTATCACTTTATTAGTACTCAAGAAATGCCTATAACAACACACACACACACATATGTATGTATGTATGTATGTATGCATGTATGTATGTATGTATGTATGTATGTGTGAGCATATATGTGTGTGTGTGTATGAACACGTCCAATTATTTACTTCTATTGATTTTTTGAAAATTCATATTGAATTTTCTTATTTGATTAATTATTTCTATTTATCGTCTTTTCGGCCCAAGTGACTGGTTATTAGTATGTTAAATTATTTATTTATTACTTTAATTTTCTAGCCTGATATATCAGTTTCTATCCGTTTGCTTGAAGGATCTCGTAAAACCCTTTATGAGGCAGTAAATCTCATGGATGGGGTTACTATTAAAGGGTGAGGTGAAGATCTAGAACGATAGGAGGTTGTAGAAGTCATAGCATATTAGTAAATTAGAGTAAATAATGGAACGTTTTAGACATAAGAATAATCTAGTAAACTATAAAGATAAGAAGATTCTAACTAGAACATTTAAATATAGTATAGATGATCACATAGGTCATAAGGTATGAAATATATCTAGGTACCTAGTAAAGAAATTTATAAGTCAACTTGGTTAGCTGCTTCTTTTAAGTCACAATATCATGTTAAAAACAAATGAAAAATATATGCTCTAGAAAAAGAGCATGAAACTTGTCAATTACTCTCTACGAATGCTATTAAACATTACATTAAAGAATGATGTAATTTCTTTCACTTTGGTTTAGTCTAAAATGGAATAAAATAACTCAAAAGAACAAGCCAAAGTACCTCTCTCTCGTTATCCTTACGAGATGTAAGATTTCATAATTTTGATGATAATATTTTAGAATTAATTGAACCTTCTCTTTATAATAGTTCTATTCATTTTGATTGCTTTCCTGATTTGTCTGTTAGCTTACTTGATCCCCATATTCTAAAGGCTTTAACCTTAATTATAAAGACTAGTGATTATCAAGTTCTTCAAGGAGTCCAGCCTATAGCTTTTAATTTTAGAATTCATTACAAAAATACCAAAATCAATATGAATTTTCAAACAATCAATAGAAGTCCAAAAAATCATTCTTTTTTTATTCAATCCAATCAAAGTAATACCAAGATTAGAATTTCTAAAACCATTAGGTGGACAGACATTACTCTACGTACAAACTGGGTTTTAACTAGTGAAAGTCAACCCACTCCTATACAATGTCCTCTCGAAGATGTTGAATACATTCAACAATATATGAATGGAACTTTTAAACTAAATTTCCAGTCTCTCAGATCCAATCCTAAAATTAGGGAGCTTAGCCAGACTAGTACTCCTAGAAATTCAATTTTTGGATCCACACTAAATTTGGAATAAGATCTAAAGATCCAACAATTGGAACTAGAATTAAAAAAATTTTAAAAATAAATAATTTGAGACTTCAAAGTATAGTTAGGAAATCCCAACTAGTCAATCACAATTCGATAATAAGACTGAATAGTCTGATGATTCTGAATCTCCTACTGCCTCTGATTCTAAGAAGTTATGCCTTCTGTTACTCCTTAATTCTTATTCATAACAATAGGCACATTAAGGTAAGAGTACAAGTCTGATTGGGAAGGATCAACACAACATATGAAATGCCCAGCCAATCTTAATAGACATAATAAGTATAGGAAAACCTATTATATAGATCAAAGAAAAATTGTCCTTGCTGCATGGATAGTATTTATGCAAGAATTCAGGACTGATATATTTTTTCTTGATTTTACTAAAGATATTAATGAGAAAAATATTAGTCCTCGCTAAGATAAAATGGGTCAAAGGAGATGCTAGCTAGGGTTCTAGACATCCTCCACTTGAAAAAATTATTATTAATGAAAAAAACTCATTTACCTCTCCTTTTAAAATTTCTAATGAGTAGCCCCAAAAATAAAAAAGGATGTTGAAAAATTTAATTACACAAATAAAAGTTTAATAAAAATACAAAACAATTAGGAAAAATAGAGAATAAAGTTGATGATCTCACTATGTCTATGTCTATGTCTAGGAGAAACTAAAACTACTTCAATAAATATTTTTTTAAAAAGTACTTTAAAAATTGTCCCCCTCAATAAAAAGATTGAACAAATGCTTCAAGAATTGAAAGATAAGTTTGTTCAGTCATCTTCTTCTATATAGATGATTAATCAAGATCAAGATTCTGACTCAGATAGCCATAGGTCTGATTCTGCCTATGAACTGATTCCTCCATCATTAAAAATCTATAAGAAACATTTAAGAATCTAGAAATCAATAAAGGCTTTATAACACACCAACTAATTGTGCATCAAATTATCATGATTATTTATTTAATTCTCCATGTTATCCAATTTAATGCTTGAAATGAATTCATCAATGTTTTGCAGAGAAACGCTTCAAGGAGCCATAACGACTCAAAATGTCCCTAAGTTAAGTTTTGAAGTAATTGATATTATTTATCATAAGTTTTTATGTATAATGATAATTATTGAGTAATTATATAGATATTTATTTCTCGTATGATAATAGCCCTACGTTTTATGTACTTAAGTCTAATATTTTTCTAGTTATTTAGGAATTAAATTCCCACCATCGCTTAAAAGAGAAGTACTAAATATTAAGAAAGAGAAAGTCAAAACAGTTACACATCCTAATTTTTAGTCAAATTTTTTTACCTATTAAATGATATGCTTTTATCATATTCTTTTCTCTCAATCCTAACCGTAGTTACCTTAGAGCTATTTAAATACTCTTTCTCCTTCATTCAGTGGATTCTCCAAAAACCAACACAATCAAAGTCTTTTTGACACTTTGAGTCATCCTTTAAGAGAGTTGAATTTGTTTCCCCTTCGGCTGTAACTTTACAGCCCTACCACACTATATTTCCAACATATTTTAGTCTAATTTTTCTTCATATACTGAACAAATTTTGTTGCTTTGCTTGTCCAACAACCTAGAGTTTTGTAATTTGTCTTCAGTAGAGATCGAGGGTGGGCTTGGTAAGTTTCTTTAGATATTTTATTTATGATACAATACATGCTTTTATCAAGTAATTTTTATTGGCTTTTACAAAGAAACGTGGAGAACACATTATTATTTATAAAAATACCTTGTTACCATGTTTGTATTTAATTCCCCCAAGAAGTAATAGGATTCACTCTTACATTAAATAGTTTAAATATCATTCCATTTTCTTTTATGGCTAATCCGGCATATTTGCGGAATGTGAGTTTACAAGCTATGATCTTAGGGTGATCCAAGAATAGGCTCTAAACAATTACTTTATGTATGTGTCTCGGTTATTCATTAACATTCTGGATTAAATGTGCTTGATTTTGTAATTGTTTTAAATGACTATGTGAAATTGATAAAACATTTTAATGTGTAAAATTTAATAGTTTTGGCACTTTGAGCGTTGACTCCTCGAAGCATTCTCTAGACATTTGGTTTTACTAAGGACGCTAGGTAAGTAGAATTTTATGCATACTTTAGTGTTCGTAAACTTTGTTCCTGGATTGATTTATCATTGTTCTCTCGCTTGATATTATGTTAAATTGTTATTTTATTATGTTATCTATGGAGTATTTGTATTATAATGTTAATACGATCACACTTATACATGAAGGCTTATAGTATGAATATGATCAATTAAATAAAATTTTGACCACCTGGTATGTGTTTCTGCCATGAAAGAAGTGAGTGGGAAATGGGACGCGGGAGANAGAGAGGGCGAGGGGGTGAGAGAGAGATAGAGATAGGGAAAGTGGGAAAAAGAGAGAGAGATAGTGGGATAGAGATAGGGAGAGAGAGCAAGAGGGAGAGCAAGAGAGGGAGAAGGGGAGAGTGAGAGAGAGAGAGATAGACCGAGAGAGAGAACAAGTGAGAGAGAGAGATAGAAAGAGAGCCAGAGAGAGGGAGAAGGAGAGAGTGACAGAGAGAGTGAATGAGAGAGCGTGAAAGAGGGATGATGAGAGCCACAGAGAAAAAGAAAGAGAGAGAGCTGGAGAGAGAGGGAGAGTGAGAGATAGTGAGAAAGAGATAGAGAGTGAGACAGAGAGAGAAATGTGGAGAGAGAGAGGGAAAGGGAGAGAGAGAAGGGGAGAGATATGGAGAGAGGGAGAGAGTAAGAGAGTCGCATAGAATAAGAGTGAGGGAGAGAGAGAGTGAGGAGGAGGGAGGAACAAGGAGAATGGGAAAAAGAGAGGGAGAGAGGGAGAGGGAGAGAGCCAGAGAAGGAGAGAGTGTGTGACTAAGAGAGAGAAAGAGAGAGAGGGAGAGAGACGGAGACAGTGCGGGAGAGATAGAAAGAGGGAGCGAGAGTGTGACTAAGAGAGAGAAAGAGAGAGGGAGAGATAGAAAGAGGGAGAGAGAGTGAGAGACGGAGTGTGTGGGATAGAGAGAGGGTGAGACATAGAGAGAGAGGGTGAGTGAGACAAAGAGAGAGTTAGAGCGAGAGAGAGAGAGAGAGAGAGGGAGTGTGTGTGATAAAGAGAGGAAGGGTAAGAGAAAGAAGGTGAGCAAGATAGAGAGAGAGGATGAGAGTTGGATAGAGAGAGATAGAGTGAGAGAGAGGTAGAAAGAAAGAGAGCGAGAGAGATGAATAATGTGAGAGAGGGATGGTGGGATGGGAGAGCGGGAGAGAGTGAGTGTGAGAGAGAGAGAAAGAAGGACAACATGAGCCAAAGAGAAAGAGAGAGAGAGAACGAGAAAGAGAGAGAGAGCGAGAGGGAGAGAGTGAGAGAGAGAATGTGAGAGAGAGATATAGAGAAAGAGAGAGACAGAGAGTGACAGTGAGAGAGAGAGGGAGATAGCGAGATTGGAGAGAGAGAGGGAGAGAGAAAGAGAGAATGAGAGAGAGGGAGAGTGAGATAGAAAGAGTGCCAAAGAGATGGAGAAACGGAGAGAGGGAGAGGGAGAGAGGGAGTGGTTGTGAGCGATAGAGAGGCTGAGAGAGAGATAGAGAGAGCAAGGGGGTGAGAGAGTGATAGTAAGATGGGGAGAGAGAGAGGAAGAATGAAAGAGAGGGAGAGGGAGACAGCGGGACATAGAGGGAGAGAGGTGGAGAGAGAGAGAGAAAGTGTGTGTGTGTGTAAGAGAGATAGAGCGAGAGAAAGGGAGGGAGGGGGAGAGAGATGGAGGGAAAGTGAGAGGCAAAGAGAGAAAGAGAGGAGAGAGAAGGTGGGAGAGAGAGAAGGAGATGTAGTGAGGGAGAGAGGGAGAGAGAGTCAGAGAGAGGGAAAGAGTGAGAGAGTGTGAGAGAGAGTGAGAGAGAGCGAGATCGATAGAGAGAGAGATTGCAGGAGTAGGGCGCGAGAGCAAGAGGGGACGAGATAGAGAGCGACAAAGAGAGCGAGAGAGAGAGAGGGTGAGGGGGTGAGAGAGATAGAGATAGGGAAAGTGGGAAAAAGAGAGAGAGATAGCGGGATAGAGATAGGGAGAGAGAGCAAGAGGGAGAGCAAGAGAGGGAGAGTGAGAGAGAGAGAGAGATAGACCGAGAGAGAGAACAAGTGAGAGAGAGATAGAAAGAGAGCCAGAGAGATGGAGAGAGGGAGAGAGGGAGAAGGAGAGAGTGACAGAGAGAGTGAATGAGAGAGCGAGAAAGAGGGATGATGAGAGCCACAGAGAAAAAGAAAGAGAGAGAGCTGGAGATAGAGGGAGAGTGAGAGATAGTGAGAAAGAGATAGAGAGTGAGACAGAGAGAGAAATGTGGAGAGAGAGAGGGAAAGGGAGAGAGAGAAGGGGAGAGATATGGAGAGAGGCAGAGAGTAAGAGAGTGGCATAGAATAAGAGTGAGGGAGAGAGAGAGAGAGTGAGGGGGAGGGAGGAACAAGGAGAATGGGAAAAAGAGAGGGAGAGAGGGAGAGGGAGAGAGCCAGAGAAGGAGAGAGTATGTGACTAAGAGAGAGAAAGAGAGAGAGGGAGAGAGACGGAGACAGTGCGGGAGAGATAGAAAGAGGGAGAGCGAGCGAGAAAGGGAGTGTGTCAGATAGAGAGAGGGTGAGACAGAGAGAGAGAGGGGGTGAGTGAGACAGAGAGAGAGTTAGAGCGAGAGAGAGAGAGAGAAAGAGATAGAGAAAGTAGATAGAGAGAGATAGAGCGAGAGAGAAAGAGATAGAGAAAGAAGGTGAGCAACATAGAGAGAGGAGGAGAGTTAGATAGAGAGAGATAGAGCGAGAGAGCGACAGAAAGAAAGAGAGCGAGAGAGATGAATAAAGTGAGAGAGGGAGGGTGGGATGGGGAAAGCAGGAGAGAAAGGGAGAGAGTGAGTGAGAGAGAGAGAAGGAGGGACAATATGAGCCAAAGAGAGAGAGAGAGAGAGAGCGAGAGGGAAAGAGTGAGAGAGAGTGAGAGAGAGACAGAGAGGGAGAGAGGTGGAGAGAGTGGGTGTGTGTGTGAGAGAGAGAGATAGAGTGAGAGAATGGGAGGGAGGGGGAAAGGGATGGAGGGAAAGTGAGAGGCAAAGGGAGAGAGAGTCAGAGAGAGGGAGAGAGTGAGAGAGTGTGAGAGAGAGTGAGAGAGAGCGAGATCGAGAGAGAGAGAGAGATTACAAGAGTAGGGCACGAGAGCAAGAGGGGACGAGATAGAGAGTGAGAGAGAGAGCGAGAGAGAGAGGGCGAGGGGGTGAGAGAGATAGTGATATGGGGAGAGAGAGGGGGATAGTTAGAAAGAGGGAGAGAGAGAGAGAGGGAGAGAGAAAGAGAGATGGAGAGAGAGAGAGTGTGTGTGTGTGTGTGTGAGAGAGAGGGAGAGTGAATGAGAGAGAGGGAAAGAGAGAGAGAGGGAGAGTGAATGAGAAAGAAAGTGAGAGAGAGATAGTGAGATAGGAAGAGAGAGAGCAAGAGAGGAATAGGGAGAGAGGGAAAGAGGAGAGAGAGAGAAAGTGAGAGAGATAGAGAGAGAAAGAGAAGGAGATAGTGATGAAGAGAGGAAGAGACAGGGAGAGAGAGCGAGAGAGGGAGAGAGTAAGAGAGAGAAAGAGTTAGAGAAAGAGTGAGAGAGAGAGGGAGAGTGAGAGAGAGAAATATAAGAGTGAGAGAGATATAGCGGGATAGAGATAGGAGAGAGAGAGAGAGAGGGAGAGCGAGAGAGAGAGTGTGGGCTAGAGAAAGGGAGAGAGAGAAAGAGAGAGCGAGAGAGAGAGACGGGGGAGAGTGAGAGAGAGTGATAGAAAGAGAGGGATATAGAGAGAGGGAAAGAGTGAGAGAAAGTGAGAGGGAGATAGAGAGAGAAAGGGAGAGAGAGAGGGAAAGGGAGAGAGAAGGGGAGAGAGATGAAGAGAGGGAGAGAGTAAGAGAGTGGGAGAGAATAAGAAAGAGGGAGGGAGAGGGAGAGAGTGACAGTGAGAGAGAGAGCGAGGGGGAGGGAGGAACAGGGAGAGTGGGAAATAGAGAGGGAGGGAGGGAGAGGGAGAGAGCTAGACAGGGAGAGAGTGAGCAAGAGCGAGAGGGAGAGAGAGCGAGAGAGATAAAGAATGAAAGAGAGGGAGAGAGATGGAGAAAGTGAGAGAAGGAGATAGGGAGAAAGAGAGAGGGAGCGGGTGAGAACGAGAGAGAGGGAGTGAGCGGGAGAGAGAGGGTGAGAGAGGGAGAGAGAGGGTGAGAGAGGGAGAGAGTGAATTAGAGTGAATGAGAGAGAGAGAGAGAGAGAAATAGTGAGATGCAGAGAGAGCGAGAAAGATAGATGGTGAGAGAGATTGACTGAGAGAGTGAGGAAGAGAGAGAGGGAGAGAGACAGAGAAAGAAAGAGAGAGAGGGAGAGACAGAGAGGGAGAGAGAGACAGAGAGAGTGTGTGTGGAATAGAGAGAGGGAGAGAGAGAGGGAGAGCGAGTGAGAGAGAGAGTGAGAGTGAGAGAGAGAGAGAGTTGGATCCAGAGAGAGAGTGAGAGAGAGAGAGAGAGTGGGATCCAGAGAGAGAGAGAGAGATAGGGAGTGTGTGGGATAGAGAGAGGGGGCGAGAGAGAGAGGGTGAGTGAGAGAGGGGGCGAGAGAGAGAGAGATAGAGAAAGGAAGAGACAGAGAAAGAAGTTGAGCAATATTGAGAGAATGGATGAGAGTGAGATAGTGAGAGATAGAGCGAGAGAGAGACAGAAAGAAAGAGAGCGAGAAAGATGAAGAAAGTGAGAGAGGGAGAGATGGAGCAAGAGAGAGGGAGAGAGAGAGAAAGAGGGACATGATGAGCGAAAGAGAATGAGAGAGAGAGAGAGAAAAAGAGAGAGGGAGAGCAGGAGAGAGAGGAAGAGAGTGAGAGAGAGTGAGACAGAGAATGTGAGAGAGAGATAGAGAGAGAGTGAGATAGCGAGATGGGGGAGAGAGAGGGAAAGAGAGAAAGAGAGAAGGAGAGAGAAGGTGAGATGGGGGGAGAGAGGGACAGGGAGAGTGGGTGCTAAATTGAAAGAGAGAGAGCGAGAGAGACAGAGAGAGAGAGAGAGAAAGAGAGCGGGAGAGTGGAAAAGAGTGAGTGCGAGAGAGAGCGAGAGTGAGTGCGAGAGAGAGAGAAAGCAAGAAAGAGAGAGAGAGAGCGAGAGAGATAGAGAGAGGGAGTGTGTAGGATAGAGAGAGGATGAGACACAGAGATAGAGAGGGTGAGTGAAAGAGGGGTCGAGAGAGAGAGAGAGAGAAAGAGATAGAGAGAGGAAGAGACCTAGTAAGAAGTTGAGCAATATAGCGAGAGTGAAGGAGAGTGAGATAGTGAGAGATAGAGCGAGAGAGAGAAAGAAAGAAAGAGTGCGAGGGAGATGAAGAAATTGAGAGAGGGAGGGTGGGAGAGGGAGAGATGGAGCAAGAGAGAGGGAGAGAGAGAGAGAGAGAAAGAGGGATAGCATGAGCGAAAGAGAATGAGAGAGAGAGAGCGAGAAAAAGAGAGAGAGAGAGAGCGAGAAAAAGAAAGAGAGAGAGAGAGTGAGACAGAGAAGTGAGAGAGAGAGCAGGAGAGAGAGGAAGAGAGTGAGAGAGAGAGAGAGTGAGACACAGAATGTGAGAGAGTGATAGAGAGAGAGACAGAGAGAGTGTGAGATAGCCAGATGGGTGAGAGAGAGGGAGAGAGAAAAAGAGAGAAGGAGAGAGAAGGTGAGATGGGGGGAGAGAGAGACAAGGAGAGTGGGTGCCAAAGTGAAAGAGAGAGAGCGAGAGAGACGGAGAGAGAGAGAAGAGGGAGAGAGAGCGGGAGAGTGGAAGAGAGTGAGAGAGAGAGCGAGAGTGAGTGCGAGAGAGAGCAAGAGTGAGTGCGAGAGAGAGAAAGCGAGAAAGAGAGAGCGAGAGAAAGATAGAGAAAGTCAGAGAGAGAAGAAGAGAGAGGAAGAGAGAGGGAAAGAAGAGAGCGAGAGAGAGAGTGAGAGAAAAGGAGAGATAGAGAGCAAGAGGGAAACAGAGAGAGGGAGAGAGCAGGGGAGAGAGATTGAGAAAGGGAGAAAGTAAGTGAGTGCGAGAGAATAAGAGAGAGGTAGGGAGAGGGAGAGAGTGAGACAGAGAGAGAGTGAGAGAGAAAGAGAGAGAGTAGAGAGATAGTGAGAGAGAGAGTGAGGGGGAGGGATGAATAGGGAGAGTGGGAAAAAAGAGAGGGATATAGGGAGAGAGAGCTTGAGAGAGGGGAGAGAGACTGACTGAGAGAGAGAGAGACAGCGGGAGAGAGAGTCAGAGAGAGAGGGAGTGTTTGAGATAGAGAGGGAGAAAGAGAGAGGGAGAGCGAGAGAGTGGAAGAGAGTGAGAGAGAGAGAGAAAGAGAGGGAGTGTGTGGGATAGAGATAGGGAGAGACAGAGAAAGAAGGTGAGCGAGATAGAGAGAGGGGGAGAGTGAGATAGAGAGGGAGAGAGAGAGAGCGAGAGTGAGAGAGAGAGAGATTGAGAGCAAAATAAAGAAAGAGAGCGAGGGAGATGGAGAAAGTGAGAGACAGAGAGAGGAAGAAAGAGAGAGGGAGCGGGTGAGAGCGAGAGTGAGGGAGAGAGTGGGAGAGAGAGAAGGTGGGAGAGGGAGAGAAAGTCAGAGAGAGAAGAAGAGAGAGGAAGAGAGAGGGAAAGAAGAGAGCGAGAGAGAGAGTGAGAGAAAAGGAGAGATAGAGAGCAAGAGGGAAACAGAGAGAGGGAGAGAGCAGGGGAGAGAGATTGAGAAAGGGAGAAAGTAAGTGAGTGCGAGAGAATAAGAGAGAGGTAGGGAGAGGGAGAGAGTGAGACAGAGAGAGAGTGAGAGAGAAAGAGAGAGAGTAGAGAGATAGTGAGAGAGAGAGTGAGGGGGAGGGATGAATAGGGATAGTGGGAAAAAAGAGAGGGATATAGGGAGAGAGAGCTTGAGAGAGGGGAGAGAGACTGACTGAGAGAGAGAGAGACAGCGGGAGAGAGAGTCAGAGAGAGAGGGAGTGTTTGAGATAGAGAGGGAGAAAGAGAGAGGGAGAGCGAGAGAGTGGAAGAGAGTGAGAGAGAGAGAGAAAGAGAGGGAGTGTGTGGGATAGAGATAGGGAGAGACAGAGAAAGAAGGTGAGCGAGATAGAGAGAGGGGGAGAGTGAGATAGAGAGGGAGAGAAAGAGAGCGAGAGTGAGAGAGAGAGAGATTGAGAGCAAAATAAAGAAAGAGAGCGAGGGAGATAGAGAAAGTGAGAGACAGAGAGAGGAAGAAAGAGAGAGGGAGCGGGTGAGAACGAGAGTGAGGGAGAGAGTGGGAGAGAGAGAAGGTGGGAGAGGGAGAGAATGAATGAGAGAGAGAAAGAGAGATAGCAGGAGAGAGTCAAAGCGAGTGAGAGAGAGAGAGAGACAGAGAGACAGAGAGAGGGAGTGTGTTGGATAGAGAGAGGGAGACAGATAGAGGGAGAGTGAGAGAGATAGAGAGAGTGTGAGAGCAAGAGGGAGAGAGGGAGAGTGAGAGAGAGTGAGTGAGAGACAGAGAGAGGGAGAGAGATAGAGAGAGGAAGTTTGTGGGATAGAAAGGGAGTGACCGAGGAAGAAGGTGAGCGAGATTGGGAGAGAGACGGGGAGAGTGAGATAGAGAGAGATAGAGAGAGAAACCACAGAGAGAGCGAGAGAGAGAAAGAGAGAAAAAGAGCGAGAGAGAGAAATAGAGAAAAAGAGCGAGAGAGAGAAAGAAAGAAAAGGAGCGAGAGAGATGGAGAAAGTGAGAGAGGGAGAGAGGGAGTGGGTGAGTGTGAGAGTGAGGGAAAAAGAGGGAGAGAGGGAGTGAGAGAGAGAGAGAGAGAGAAAGAGGCATATCGAGTGCTAGAGACAAAGAGAGAGAGAGAAAGCAAGAAAGAGAGAGTGAGTGAGCATGAGAGAGAAGGAGAGAGTGTGAGAGTGTGTGATAGCGAGATTAGGGGGTGAGAGAGAGAACGAGATGGGGGAGAAAGAGAGGCAGTGTGCCGGATAAAGAGAGGGAGAGACAGAGAAAGAAGGTGAGGGAGAGGGAGAGAGTAATGAGAGAGAGAAATAGTGAGATCAAGAAAGAGAGAGAAAGGGAGAGTGGGAGAGAGGGAGAAAGAGAGAGACAGAGAGACAGAGTGAGAGGCGATGTGTGGGATAGAGAGAGGCAGAAGGAGAAAGAGGGAGAACGAGAGAGAGAGAGGGAAAGGGGGAGAGAGGGAGAGAGTGAGAGAGAAGGGGGAGAGAAATAGTGAGATCTGGAGAGAGTGAGAGGGAGAGTGAGTGAGAGGGAAAGAAAGAGAGGGAGATATATAAATAGAGAGAGTGCCAGAGAGAGAGGGGGCAAGGGAGACAGAGAGAGGGGAGAGAGTGGCAGTGTGAGAGATTGATAGTGAGTGAGCGAAAGATGGAGAGAGGGAGACAGAGGGAGAGAGAGGGTGAGAGAGGGTGAGAGTGAATGAGAGAGAGGGAAAGAATGGAGGGAGAGAGAGAAAGAAAGTGAGAGAGATAGATAGATATTGATATGAGAGAGGGAGAGAGAGAGATAGCGAGAGAGAGAGAGTGAGAGAGAGCGAGAGTGAGTGCAAGAGAGAGGGAGAAAGACAGAGAGAGGGGGAGAGAGAGCGAGAGTGAGTGCAAGAGAGAGAGAGAAAGACAGAGAGGGGGAGAGAGAGCGAGAGTGAGTACGAGAGAGAGAATAAGAGGGAGTGAGGGAGAGGGTGAGAGAGGGAAAGAGAGGGAGAGAGTGAATGAGAGAGAGATAGAGAGAGAGTGGGTGAGAGAGTGTGAGAGAGAGATAGCGAGAGAGAGAGGGAGAGTGAGAGAGAGGGAGAGAGGGAAATAGAGTGAGAAAGAGAGCGATAGCAAGAGAGAGTAAGAGAGGGAATGAGAGAGAGAGTGTGAGAGAGAGAGAAAGAGAGAGAGTTTGTGAGATAGCGAGATGGGGAGATAGCGAGATGGGGAAAGAGCGAGAGAAAGAAAGAGAAGGAAACAGAGAGAGACAGAAAAAAAAGAAAGAGAGCGAGTGAGATGGAGAAAGGGAGAGAGGTATAGAGGGAGAGGGCTAGAGCGAGAAAGAGATAGCATGATCAAAAGAGAGAGATAGTGCATGAAGAGAGAAAGAGAGTGAGAGAGAGAGTGAGAGAGTGAGAGAGAGAGTGAGAGAGAGAGAAAGAGAACAAAAGAGAGAGAGTGGGAGAGAGGGGGAGAGAGAATAAGAGAGAAAGGAAGAGGGAGAGAGAGTGAGAGAGAGTGAGAGAGAGGGATAAAGTGAGAGAGAGAAAGAGAACAAAAGAGAGAGGGAGAACGAGAGACACAGAGAGAGAACGAGAGAGAAAGAGAGTAAGAGGGTGTGAGAAAGAGAGAGCGAGAGAGATAGAGAGAAAGAGAACGATACAGAAAGAGAGCGAGAGGATGTGAGAGAGGGGGAGAGAGAGAAAGAGAGAGAGTTTGTGAGATAGCAAGATGGGGAGATAGCGAGATGGGGAAAGAGCGAGAGAAAGAAAGAGAAGGAAACAGAGAGAGACAGAAAAAAAGAAAGAGAGCGAGTGAGATGGAGAAAGGGAGAGAGGTATAGAGGGAGAGGGCTAGAGCGAGAAAGAGATAGCATGATCAAAAGAGAGAGATAGTGCATGAAGAGAGAAAGAGAGTGAGAGTGAGAGAGAGAGAAAGAGAACAAAAGAGAGAGAGTGGGAGAGAGGGGGAGAGAGAATAAGAGAGAAAGGAAGAGGGAGAGAGTGTGAGAGAGAGTGAGAGAGAGGGATAAAGTGAGAGAGAGAAAGAGAACAAAAGAGAGAGGGAGAATGAGAGACACATAGAGAGAACGAGAGAGAAAGAAAGTAAGAGGGTGTGAGAAAGAGAGAGCGAGAGAGATAGAGAGAGAGAGAACGAGACAGAAAGGGAGCGAGAGGATGTGAGAGAGGGAGAGAGAGAGGGAGAACAAAAGTGAGAGAGGGGGAGAGAGTGAGAGAGGGAGAACAAGTGAGAGAGAAGAGAGAAGGAGAAAGAGTAAGAAAGAGAGAGAAAACAAAATAGAGAGGGGGAGAGAGGGAAAGAGAACCAGAGGGAGATAGTGAAACAGAGAATGAGAGAAACAGAGAGACAAAGAGGGAGAGAGTGAGTGAGTAAGAGAGTGAGAGAGAGAGCAAGAGAGAGTGTGAGAGAGAGAAGAAAGAGAGAGGGAGGGTGGGAGGGAGCGTTAGAGAGAGCACGAAGGTGAGAAAGAGAGAGAGATAGAGAGAGAAAGATATAGGGAGCGAGGGCAAGAGGGAGAGAGAATGAAAGTACGAGAGTAAGGGAGAGAGAAGGGGTGTGAGAGATAGAGAGAGAGAACAAGAGATCGAGGGGGGAGAGATGGGGAGAGTGTGAGAAAGAGAGAGAGATAGAAGAGAATCAGTGAGAGGGAGAGATAGAAAGATGGACAAAGAGACAGAGGATGAGAGAGTGATACATTGAGAGAAAGAGCATGAGAGAGTGAGAACAAGACTAAAAGGGAGAGAGGGGGGAGTGGAGAAGAAGAGAAAGATAGTGTGTGTGTGTGCGCGTGTGAGAGGAGGAGAAAGAGAGTAATAGAGAGAAAGGGAGGGTGAGAGAGAGAGTGAGGGAAATAGATAGATAGATAAATAGAGAGAGAGAGAACGAGGAAGCGAGAGAATGTGAGTGAGTGAGAGAGAGAAAAGAGTCAGTGAGTGGGAGAGGGAGAGAGAGAAAAAGAGAGAAAGAGAGTGAGAGGGTGTGAGATAGATAGAGCGAGAGAGCGAGAGAGTGAGAGAAAGAGAGTGAGAGGGTGTGAGATAGATAGAGCGAGAGAGCGAGAGAGTGAGAGAAAGAGATTGAGAGAGTGAGAGAGGAGAAGAGAGAGAGTGTGTGTGAGAGAGACTGAGAGAGGGTAAGAGAGAGAGAGTGATAGAGAGTGTGTGTGTGTGTGTGTGAGGGAGAGAGAGCGAGAGAGAGAAAAAGAGAGAGAGGGCGAGAAAGAGAAAGAGAGTGAGAGGGCGAGAGAGAGAAAGAGAGTGAGAGAGTGAGAGAGTGAGAGAGAGGGAGAGAAGAGGGAAAGAGAGGAAGAGAAGGAGAGAGAGAGCGAGGAAGAGAGAGAGAGAACAAGAGGGAAAGAGAGCGAGAGGCTGTGAGAGGGAGAGAGGGAGAGAGAAAGACAAAGAAAGAGAGAGAGGTGGAGGAAGAGAGAATCAGAGAGAGAGACAGAGAGTGAGACAGAGAGAGAAAGAGAGTTAGAGGGTGTGAGAGAGAGGGAGGGAGAAAGAGAGTGTGGTAGAGAGAGAGAATGGGTGTGTGTGAGAGCGAGAGAGAAAGAGAGTGAGACACGCACAAAGAGAGAGAGAGACAGAGAGAGAGCGAGAGAGAGACAATAGCAAGAGAGGAAGAGAGAGATAAGGAAGAGAGAGAGAGTATAAAGGAGAGAGAGTGTGTGCGAGAGAGGGTGAGAGAGAGTGATACAGAGAGGTAGAGAGAGAACGAGAGAGAGAGAGAGATAGAGAGATAAAGAGAGAAATAGAGAGAGAGTGTGAGGGGAAAGGGATAGAGAATGAAAGAGAGGGGGAGAGAGAGATCACTAGGGAGAGAGACCGAGAGTGATAAAGAGAGAGCGAGAGAGATAAAGAGAGACTGAGAGAGAAGGGGAGAGAGAAGGATAGAGAGAGAGACAGAGAGATTGATAGAGAGGAAGAGAGAGGGAGAGAGATAGAGAGAGGGAAAGTGGGAGAGTGGGGGCAAGAGAGAGAAAGAGTGAGTGAGGGAGAGAACAAAAGTGAGAGAAAGTGGGAGAGAGTGGGAGAGAGAGAGAACTAGAAAGAGAGAGAGAAGAGAGAGAGAGGGAGAGGGAGAGAGAGCAAAAGAGAGAGGGGGAGAAGGAGGGAGAGTGAAAGAATGAGGGAGTGCGAGATAGAGAGAGTGGGAGAGAGGGTGAGTGAGAGAGCTAGAGAGAGACAGAAAGAGAGACAGAGCGGAAGAGAGAGAGTGAGTGAGAGAGAGTGAGAACGTGAGAGAGTGAGAGTGAGTGAGTGAGAGGGAGACAGAGAGAACAAGAGAACGAGAAAGTGAGACAGAGAAAGAGAGAAAAGGGGGACATTGAGAGAGAGAGAGAGAGAGAGAGCGAGAGAGAGAGAGAGAGAGAGAGTGCGAGAGAGAAATAGAGCGAGAGAGAGTGAGAGAGAGAAGAGGGTAAGAGAGCAAGAGAAGGAGAGAGACAGAGAGAGAAAGACAAAGAAAGAGAGAGAGGTGGAGGGTGAGAGAATCAGAGAGAGAGACAGAGAGTGAGAAAGAGTGAGACAGAGAGAGAAAAGGAGTTAGAGGGTGTGAGATAGAGCGAGAGAGAAAGAGAGTGAGACAGAGAGAGAGAATAGGTGTGTGAGAGAGCGAGAGAGAAAGAGAGTGAGACACACAGAGAGAGAGATAGATAGACAGAGAGAGAGAGAGAGAAAAAGAGTAAGAGAGAGAGAGTGAGGGAAATAGATAGATAGAGAGAGAGAACGAGGGAGCGAGAGAGTGTGAGTGAGTGAGAGAGAGAAAAGAGTCAATGAGTAGGAGAGGGAGAGAGAGAGAGGGAGACCGAGAATGAGAGAGAGAGAGGGAGAGAGAGGATGAGAGAGAGAGAGTGAGAGGGTGTGAGATAGATAGAGCGAGAGAGTGAGAGAGTGAGAGAAAGAGTGTGTGAGAGTGAGAGGGGAGAAGAAAGAGTGTGTGAGAGTGAGAGGGGAGAAGAGAGAGAGTTTGTGTGTGAGAGAGAGTGAGAGAGGGTAAGAGAGAGAGTGATAGAGAGAGTGTGTGTGTGAGGGAGAGAGAGAGCGAGAGAGAGAAAAAGAATGAGAGAGCGAGAGATAGAAAGAGAGTGAGAGGGTGAGAGAGAGAAAGAGAGCGAGTGAGTGAGAGACAAAGAAGAGGGAAAGAGAGGAAGAGAAGGAGAGAGAGAGGATGAGAGAGAACGAGAAGGAAAGAGAGCGAGAGGCTGTGAGAGGGAGAGATGGAGAGAGAAAGACAAAGAAAGAGAAAGAGGTGGAGGAGAGAGAATCAGAGGGAGATAGAGAGTGAGAAGGAGAGTGAGATAGGGAGAGAAAGAGAGTTAGAGGGTGTGAGAGATAGCGAGAGAGAAAGAGAGTGAGACAGATAGAGAGAATGGGTGTGTGAGAGAGTGAGAGAGAAAGAGAGTGAGACACAGAGAGAGAGAGATAGACCGAGAGAGAGAGAGCGAGAGAGAACAAGAGCAAGAGAGAAAGAGAGAGAAGGAACATAGAGAGAGTATATGGGAGAGAGAGTGTGTGTGCGAGAGAGGGCGAGAGAGAGTGATACAGAGAGGTAGAGAGAGAACGAGAGAGAGAGAGAGCGAGGGGAAAGAGAGAGTGAGTGAGAGATAGAGAGACAGAAAGGGAGAGTGAGATGGAGAGAGGTAGGAGGGAGAGAGGGAAAGGGAGAAAGCGAGTGAGAGTGAGAGATAGAGTGACTGTGAGAGAGTGTGAAAGAGAGTGAGAGAGAGTGAGAGAGAGTGAGAGAGAGAGATAGAAAGAGAGAGAATGTGTGTGAGTGAGAGAGAAAGGGAGCGATAGAGACAGAGAGGGAAAGAAAGAGATTGTAAGAGTAAGGCGGGAGAGGGAGAGAACGAGGGGTTGAGAGAGAGATAGTGAGATCAGGGGAGAGAGAGGGAGTGTGAGAGAGAGGGAGGGGGAGAGAGGGAGAGAGAGGGAGTGAGATGGAGAGAGAGTGTGTGTGTATGAGAGAGAGAGGGGGGGAGAGTGAGACAGAAGGAGGGAGAGGGAGAGAGATGGAGAGAGCGAGGAAGAGAGAGCCGAAGAGAGAGAGAGAGAGAGAGGGAGACATAGGGAGAGAGAAGGTGAGAGAGGGAGAGTGAATGAGAGAGAGGGAAATAGAGAGAGAGGGAGAGAAAGAGAAAGAAAGTGAGAGAGAGTGAAAGATGATGAATTAGGGAGTGAGAAAGAAAAGAAGAGAGAGAGAGAGGAATAGGGAGAGAGGGAAAAAAGAGATAGATAGATAGAGAGAGGGAGAGAGAGAGATGGAGAGAGGAAGAGTGAGGGGGAGAGAGAACGAGAGAGAGGGAGGGAGTAAGAGAGAGAAATAAAAAGAGAGGGAGTGAGAGTTAGAGGAATAGAGTGCGAGAGCGTGAGAGAGTGAGTGAGTGAAAGAGAGAGCGAAAGAGAGAGAGAGAAACAAAGAAAGTGAGTGAGAGAGATCGAGATAGTGAATGAGTGAATGTGTGAAAGAGAGAGAGAGAGAGAGAGAGAGGGAGAGTGAGTGAGAGAGAGATACACAATGGGGTGAGAGAGAGAGACAGAGATAGTGAGGGAGAAAGAGAAAATAAGAGAGGGAGAGAGTGAGCAAAAAAGAGACAGAGTGAGAGAAGCAAGAGAGAGACAGAGAGAGAGAGGGTGGGAGATGGAGAGAGGGAGAGAGAGAGTGAGTGAAAGAGATGGAGGGAGAGTGAGACAGAGAGAGAGAGAGATGGTGGGAGAGGGAGACAGAGGAAGAGAGATGGTGGGAGAGGGAGAGTGAATGAGAGAGAGGGAAATAGAGAGAGTGGGAGAGAAAGATAAAGAAAGTGAGTGAGAGAGAGAGAGAGAGATAAAGAGAGTGGGGGGAAAAGAGAGAAGAAAGAGAGAGAGAGAGGGAGGGAGATGGAGAGAGGGAGAGAGAGGGAGAGAGTGAGAGAGATAGAGGGAGAGGGTGACAGAGAGAGAGAGAAACGGATAGAGAAAGAGAGAGGGGGAGAGCGACAGACAGAGAGGCAGAAAGGGAGAGTAAGATGGAGAGAGGTAGGGAGGGAGAGAGGGAGAGCGAGAGGGCGAGAAAGAGTGAGAGATAGAGTGACTGTGAGAGAGTGTGAGAGAAAGTGAGAGAGAGAGATAGAAAGAGAGAGTGTGTGTGTAAGTGAGAGAGAGAGGGAGCGATATAGACAGAGGGGGAAAGAAAGAGATTGTAAGAGTAAGGCGGAAGAGAGAGAGAGCAATGGGTTGATAGAGAGATAGTGAGATCGGGGGAGAGAGAGGGAGTGTGAGAGAGAGGGAGGGGGAGAGAGGGAGAGAGGGAGAGAGATGGAGAGAGAGTGTTTGTGGGTGTGTGTGTGAAAAAGACAGAGAGGGGGGAGAGTGAGATTGAGAGAGAGTGTTTGTGGGTGTGTGTGTGAAAGAGACAGAGAGTGGGGAGAGTGAGATTGAAGGAGGGAGAGGCAGAGAGATGGAGTGAGCGAGGAAGAGAGAGAGAGAGAGAGATGGAGAGAGGAAGAGAGAGGGGGAGAGAGAACGAGAGAGAGGGAGGGAGTAAGTGAGAGAAATAAAAAGAGAGAGTGAGAGTGAGAGAGACAGAGCGGAAGAGAGAGAGAAATAAATAAAGAAAGTGAGCGAGAGACATGAAGATAGTGAATGAGTGAATGAGAGAGAGAGAGGGAGCTATAGCGACAGAGAGGGAAAGAAAGAGATTGTAAGAGTAAGGCGGGAGAGAGAGAGGGAGAAAGGGGTTGAGAGAGAGATAGTGAGATTGGGGGAGAGAGAGGGAGTGTGAGAGAGAAGGGGGGGGAGAGAGATGGAGAGAGAGTGTTTGTGGGTGTGTGTGTGAAAAAGACAGAGAGGGGGGAGAGTGAGATTGAGAGAGAGTGTTTGTGGGTGTGTGTGTGAAAGAGACAGAGAGGGGGGAGAGTGAGATTGAAGGAGGGAGAGGTAGAGAGATGGAGTGAGCGAGGAAGAGAGAAAGAGAGAGATGGAGAGAGGAAGAGAGAGGGGGAGAGAGAACGAGAGAGAGGGAGGGAGTAAGTGAGAGAAATAAAAAGAGAGAGTGAGAGTGAGAGAGACAGAGCCGAAGAGAGAGAAATAAATAAAGAAGGTGAGCGAGAGACATGAAGATAGTGAATGAGTGAATGAGTGAGAGAGAAAGAGAGAGAGAGAAAGAGAGTTAGGGAGAGAGCCAGATAGAGAGAGAGCGAGATAGTGAGCGAGTGAGAGAGAGAGATAGCGCGATTAGGCGAGAGAGAGTGAGCAATGGGTTGACAGAGAGATGGTGAGATCGAAGGAGAGAGAGGGAGTGTGAGAGAGAGGGAGGGGGAAAGAGGGAGAGAGAGGGAGAGAGCTGGAAATAGAGTGTTTGTGGGTGTGTGTGTGAAAGAGAGAGAGAGGGGGGAGAGTGAGACAGAAGGAGGGAGAGGTAGAGAGATGGAGACATGGGGGGAGAGAAGGTGGGAGAGGGAGAGTGAATGAGAGAGAGGGAAATAGAAAGAGAGGGTGAGCGAGATAGAGAGAGGGAGATAGTGAGAGGGAGAGAGAGGGAGTGAGAGATAATAAATTAGGGAGTGAGAGAGAAAGCAAGAGAGAGAGAGAGGAATAGGGAGAGATGGAAAAAAGCGATAGATAGAGAGAGAGAGAGAGATGGAGAGTGGAAGAGAAGGGGAGAGAACAAGAGAGAGGGAGGGATTAAGAGAGAGAAATAAAAAGAGAGTGAGAGAAAGAAATAAAGAAAGTGAGCGAGAGACATGAAGATAGTGAATGAGTGAATGAGTGAGAGAGAAAGAGAGAGAGAAAGAGTGTTGGGGAGAGAGCCAGATAGAGAGAGAGCGAGATAGTGAGCGAGTGAGAGAGAGAGAATGAGCGATTAGGCGAGAGAGAGAGGGAGATAGAGAAAGTGAGCGAGATAGAGAGGGAGAGAGGGAGAGGGAGAGCGTGAGAGAGAGTAACATAGAGGAAGAGAGTGAGAGAGTGTGAGAGAGTGAGAGAGAGAGCGGAAGAGAGAGAGAAACAAAGAAAGTGAGTGAGAGAGATCCATATAGTGAATGAGTGAATGTGTGAAAGAGAAAGAGAGAGAGAGAGGGAGAGTGAGCGAGAGAGAGAGATACACAATGAGGTGAGATAGAGAGAGGTAGAGACAGGGAGAGCGAGAGAGAGAGAAAGATAGAGAAAGGGAGATAGGGAGAGAGGGAGAGGGAGAGAGCGAGAGAGAGTGAGAGAGAGGGTGAGAGTGAGAGTGTGTGAGTGAGGGAGAAAGAGAATGATAGAGAGAGAGAGAAAGAGAGAGATTGTAAGAGTAGGGTGAGAGAGAGAGATAGCGAGGGGGTGAGAGAGAGATAGTGAGATGTGGGAGAGAGGGAGTGTCAGAGAGAGGAATAGTGACAGAGAGAGGGAGAAAAGAGAGATGGAGAGAGAGGGAGAGGGGGTGGGAAAGGGAGAGAGAGTGTGAGAGAGAGGGAGAGAGAGATAGAGAGAGAGATGGAGAGAGGGAGAGTGAGGGAAAGGGAGAGAGAGGGAGGGGGAGAGAGGGAGAGAGGGAGTGAGATAGAGAGAGTGTGTGTGTGTGTTTTTGTGAGAGAGAGAGAGAGGGGAGAGCAAGATAGAGGGACGGAGAGGGAGAGAGATGGAGCGAGAGGCAGAGAAAGAGGCAAAGAGAGGCGAAGAGAGAGGCAGAAAGATGCGAAGAGGGAGGGAGACAGAGGGAGAGAGATCCCACGTGAATGAGAGAGAGGGAGAGAAAGAGAAAGAAAGTGAGAGAGAGATAGAGAGAGATAATGAGTTAGGGAGTGAGAGAGAGAGAGATAGAGAGAGATAATGAGTTAGGGAGTGAGAGAGAGAGCAAAAGAGAGCGAGGAATAGGAATCGAGGGTAAGAAAGAGATAGAGAGATAGAGAGAGATAGAGAGAGAAAGTGAGAGAGGGAGAGATAGAGAGAGGAAGAGAGAGGGGGAGAGAGAACGAGAGAGAGGGCGAGAGTAAGAGAGAGATAAAAATAGAGAGAGCGAGAGTGAGAGAGAGGAAGAGAGAGAGATAAAGAAACAAAGAAAATGAGCGAGAGAGATGGAGATAGTGAATGAGTGAATGAGTGAGAAAAGATGAGAGTGGGTAGAGAGAGATTGCATGAGAGAGATAGCGAGACAGAGAGGGGGAGAGAGAGAAACAGAGAGATAGAGAGATAGAGAGAGAAAGTGAGAGAGGAAGAGATGGAGGGAGGAAGAGAGGGGGAGATTGAACGAGAGAGAGGGAGTGAGTAAGAGAGAGATAAAAAGAGAGAGAGCGAGAGTGAGACAGAGGGCGGAAGAGAGAGAGAGAAAGAAACAAAGAAAGGGAGCGAGAGATATGGAGATAGTGAATGAGTGAGAGAGGAAGAGAGAGAGGTGGGAGAGAGAGATGGAGATAGTGAATGAGTGAGAGAGAAAGAGAGAGAGTGGGAGAGAAAGTGAGAGTGAGAAACAGAAAGAGAGAGAGGGAGAGAGTGTGAGAGCAAGAGAGAGAAAGAGTGAGAGTGTGTGTAGGATAGAGATAGGGAGAGAGCAAGAGAGAGAGGGAGAGTGAGATAAAAAGAGATAGAGCGAGAGAGAGAGCGAGAGAGTGAGAGTGAGAGAGAGAG